>JAMKCH010021647.1:0-39013 GCA_023653785.1 Ophioderma brevispina
ATCGCCAGCTTTCACAAGTGCATGAGCATTAGAGGAAACATTGATGATTCTACTTGGGGCAGAACTCTTCAGTCGATCCAGTAACAACAAGGTTAGAAGGAAATGTCCAAAATGATTGACGGCAAAGACCATGTTGTACCCTTCTTTCGTTCGGTGACCTTTCTTTTCCTTTGCAATACCTACAATAGAAAATTTAATTTTGTTGGAGGTATTAGCATGCAAACTACCAGGGAATATTTAAACCTTGGCAGTTGTGTATATTAAAGAGACACTGGCACATTTGCAAAATAGTGCGCCATCTAGATTTGTCACAATTGGTATTTTAGCATGGTTGTAACGCTTTCATATACATTAGCCCTCACCTGAAATCAGCGCGCTTATAGGTAAACAGAACGATTTTATAATAAATGTCGCCAGCGACATTAGGGAGTTTTCGATTTCCACGACGGATCGTTCTACGACGGTAAAACGCAAAGCGTTGTCGTCCTCACGACGGTTGTAGGGCTATTTGTGAGTTGTTGTAGAATCTGGAGGACCGACGTATCGCAAAGTTGGCGCATGCGCACATATTCGAGGAACCGTCCTAGAACTATCAGTCGTGGATTTCGAAAGCTCCCTATTAATTCAGAAGACGACGCGGAAATGGCGTGTAACACCAGAAAACACGCGCTAGAGTTGATTCTCACGGCATGTACCTTGTTTGACCGGTCTGTGACCGTTGTGGATTTAATATCAATGAGTACGAGTCTATTCATGTAATAGATACATTTTGTTGACTAAAGTAACGGCAAACTATAAAAATAGCCTACAAATTCCCTGGATGTCTTTATCCCCTTATTAATGTCCCTATCTGTTTTGGGGTATGTTATTTTTATGTGTAAAATATATCTCTACAGATGAGGTGACATCAATGTTTACAAACATTAGCACCTGGTCTACTGACATGTTAGAGGTGCGAGAGTATGCCAGCATACAGTTACAACATTCAATAGCCTTATCACGCCTGATTGAGCGCGAAATTTTAAAGCACAAGCCCTGCATTTGCTCACGCATACTGCCGGGCAGTGCTTTGTTCGTTGAGCGGCGTTGACGTCACATGTCAACTCATCTATTCTTCCAAAGGCCTAGACTATCATTTGCGAGCACATTGAAGAAATTTCATATTTTCTGAAAATGTGTCAGTGCCGCTTTAAAGTTATCAAACAAAGTCTAAATATTATTACGGTATCACATATTTATCTTCCGTCTCTTGCTACTTCCCTTTTTTCTAATCTCCTTAATTTCTGAAATTTCTGATACGTTGTCTTGTCTTTATTGTTTTGTCTCATATCTTTGTCCAAGTCTCTCGTTTTCCCCGAGGGCACATGTGGTCCAGTGGATAAGGCGCCCGTCTCGCACGCCAAAGGTTGTGAGTTCGAGTCCCGCTGTGGCCAATGTGTTTCGCCCTTGAGTAAGGCGCTTTACCTCAATTACTCCTCTCTACCCAGGTGTATAAATGGGTACCGGCATTATTCAATGTCGGGAAGGTAACAGACTCGCTGTAGAGGAGGTGTAGCGATCCCCCTATAGCAACATTATATGGTGGAGTCTGGCCCAATCGCTTCGAAAGAGAGATGGGCGTTCCTGTGTATACAGGTCCGTCCCCTTTACCTCGTTTTCCCCACTACATCTCTCTGTGATGTTATCTGATCTAATTTGTTTTGCTATATACTTCCTTTTTCTATTGTAAGCTGAGGTATCAAGTGTATTCAGCCGGGTATTCACTTGAGAGGGCTAGCTGTATCTTCACGTTCCGCGTTTAGCAGTGTTCTAATCCAAAATTTTTGTATTACTTTCATTTTGTTAAATACAGGTTATACATTGTTCGTCATATTTTATATTTCGTTGTTTTTCATCCCACGAAATCGGAAATGCGCTTTTGTATAAAAAAATCGTCTTTGGTCAATTATATTAAACATTTGATCAATAAAATTGACTTTAGTTTTATATATTTTCGTTAAAATCAATTTAATTTCGTCGTATCCATGGTCAATCATCTAAATGTAAAAAGAATTTCGTCTGTGGTCATTTCACATTTCTTTCTCATTTTTCTTTTTTTCACTTTCACCTCATTTTTTCTTGGCTTTTTATAGGTTTTCCCAGTTAGTTTAAACATTTTTTCATTATATTTTATATCTCGTTAAGTTGTTTTTCGTCCCAAGAAAACCGAAATGTGCATTTGTTTAAAACAATTTCATCTTTGTTCAATTATATTTAATCATTGGATCAATAAAATTAACTTTATTATACAATTTCGTCAAAATCAATTTAATTTCGTCGTGTCCATGGCCCATCATCTGAATGTACAAAGCAATTTAGTCTTTGGTCATATAATTTCACTCTTAGCTCAGTATATTTCGTCTCGTGTGCAGTATGTATAGGCCATGACTAAAAGGTAGGCCTGTAACATCAGCAAAATCTATCATAATTTTTCTGTCTTTGCCTTTGTTATATATATATCCTTTTGTTGGACAGAAATACGAGACTACTCTTTAAATACAAATGAGTTAGAGATAGCGCTTAAATAAAAAGGGTCCACACGGGTCTGCGTGACACCTGTTTCTATATAATGTGCGATCTAGTTACAGTAGATTTCAAATTAAGTGTGAGTATATTTCCATAGGGTGATATTGATATGGGGTTCAAACCCCGGCCATGCGGAGACTAGGCCTTTGTTGCCATTACAAAACATACTGTGTCCATGACACAAAGTTACTGTAAAGAATCGACTTTTATTACTGGAAACTGATGCATTCGGTTCTACAATGGTCTGTTTATTATAGGAGGACTTACACCATGATTGGCCGGGATATCAAATTCGCTTTGCGCTAATCTCATAATACAAGGTTGGGCCATTTTTGATGGCCAAATAAAAACTTAGTTGTGTTATGTGTGCATTGATATGGTCAAATAAAAACTTAGTTGTGTACGTGTGCATTGATATACGAATGCATTATTTCTCCAATGCTGTGGTAAGGAATGATATTTTGCAGTGTCAAAGGTAAGTTATGTTCAAATAACAACATCGTTTAATGAAATAACTGCTGGTGTTTTCATCCTTAATTCACATTGTATGAGTACCATAAACTTTTTACCTGTGTGTGCCATTAAAATAATTCCTCTTATCTATCACAGTGATTGGACAGACCTAAGTGTTCAGGTGGTGACTTCAGTCTTCTTTGGCAATGACGAAAGCGACCGTGATTGGGCGCATTTTGGGTGGCCTATATTGTTTTGTTATATATCATCGTGACACTATATTATGTCATAATTTAAGGCTGGATTTCATACGTTTTAAATTGATACCAAATCATATTGCAATGTGGTGATGTCAGTCTTCTTTGGTGACGTCAGTCTTCTTTGGCAGTGAAGAAAGCGACCGTGATTGGGCGTATTTTGGGTGGCCTATATTGTTTTGTTTATATATCATCGTGACACTAAATTATGTCATAATTTAAGGCTGGATTTCATACGCTTTAAATTAATACCAACATCATATTGCAACGTGCTAGCAATTTAAAACATGTAAAAAAGAGTTGTTCAGGCTCTCCGAGCTCCTTCATAAAGTGGAACTAGTGGAATTTCACTCTTTTGCAGTGATTTACACTTTTTCTGGGCTGATTTACAAGAAATTTACTCTTTTGAGAGGGAGATTTCGCTTTCTTTACATTTAGAGAGAAATTGGTTTTATTCAATATCTTCAAAGGGAATCCTACTTTGAATTCCTACCGGCATTATTGATCAAGTAATCCAGTCTTGTTTCCTCCTTAAGGAACTCTTCGGCGAATTTTCTGATGGAGCCTTGGTCTGACAATTCAAGATGTCGGTAGACGACATTGGAGCTCCCAGAGCGTCGCTGGATCACATTTACTGCTACTTCGGCTTTCTTCGGATTTCGACAAGCTATAATAACTCGAGCTCCACGACGAGCAAAATCAATAGCGGTCGCTTTTCCAACACCGCTGTTTCCGCCTGGAAAAAAAAATGAAACCTAATTTGCATTGTGCTGATTGTGAGAGGGGAAAAGGCCTGGGGGGGAAGTAATCCCGATCGGAGGGTAAATAGTCTCTAAAAAGGGCAGATTTAGTATTTATTTTTTATCTTTTTCGACCCGATTCCCCTATTCTGCCCACCCCTTCCTCTTCTGTCTACGCCATAGCACGATTCGTCATGCATTATAATGCATCTGGCCTTCGCTTTTATCATTGTGTCTTTTACATAGGCCGCTTGCATTAAAGGCATGATTGCCATACCGCAGTTAATTCTGGGGACAGCCCGTCACCCGTGTTTACAAAATAAAATGGCCGACGGTCGCGATAAATTAAGTTTGACTGGGCGACTTCCACTTTTTAGTCGTCAATTTTTCAATGACCGAGTGATTCTGCGGCCAACATCAACACCTCACAATAAAGCTAAGAAGATTGTGGTCACGGTAAGCTAGGTTGTGAGTATCACAGCACATAAATAATAATGCTATGGGATCAGACACAAAAACGTGTCGCCCGGCCCATTTCACACCTAACGATCTAGATAGGTAGGAGCATCTTGCTTCGAACAGGGCGGCCTATAGTAAAAAATGAAAATGATAAAATCCAAGTGAAAAATGATAAAGGACCAAACAAAAATCGCCACCACTGTGAAGAAGCAAGATGAATCGTGCTACCTACAGCCAGCCGGCAGGTCACTCACGAACGATGTTTGACCCCAAAATTGTTTTCACATCAAATCCTGAGGACTTTCCAGCTTACCACCCCCTAGCTGGACAGTCCTGCCAACCAACTTGTCCACAAAATTGCACAGGGCTCCTGGAATTAACACTAGGTAGGGAGTGGCCCGCCAAGAGTCTAGTGTAATTTCAGTCACTTAGCGTTTTCATCACCGTGGACCCGAGGGAGGGTCTAATGCGGAAGTAAATGCGATGCGTAAGTTTTAATAATCGGACTTGACTACTAGTACGTGGCATTAATTTAATTATCAGATTATCACCATCCATGGTCATGTATTATTATCTGGACATAATTTATTCTGCATTTCAATTTAATGATTTTCACTGATGACAGAAGGATAAGAAGGATTGTATTTTCAATACAAATACATTGATTGACACATGTGATTGAAGATGTAAAAACCGGTGTAAAAATCATAACATTCATCATGATTCATGATGGTACAAATTTAATTACAAATCAAATCAAGTTTGCATGATGTATTTCTAATGGAGGGGGTGACATGGCATGAGTGAGCCGCCCCCCTCCCACCCCGTCCTTTTTTTACCAGAGCCAAACATGCCTCCGGAGTTGCCCTAAAAAAGTTCGCCTCGATTTAAAAAAAAAATGTTTTCTCGTCTTCGGTTTTAGCCTAAGACTAAGGTGTAAGGCAGGTGGCTTAGCAGACCATTGTTGGGTGAATCGGGAATTGACGTGGAGCAAAAATTTTCCCAAAAGCAACCCCACCCCAAACATAACTTATTTATAACTGAACAGAACTGAACAAAATGGGGAAGCAGCTTCCCGTTTTGTTTTTTTTTGCGGGGGGGGGGGTGGCGTATGCTTTCAGGAATGATTTTCATGTTCCCTTAGGGGCAGAGTCAGATGGGGATGGGGGGATTGATAAATTGTCTGCCAAATTCCAAAAATGCCCCTCTACAGCAAATTAGAGCAAATTTTGGTGTTAAATTTCAAAGCATAATATAAACCTTTCTGGTGCTGTTTCAAGTTTTTAAAAAACAATTGGGGATTGTAGCCGATGGAAGGGGGGGAGCCAAAAATGTCGCTGCCTGGGATGCCTCCCCTGTCTTTTCAATTTGAAGAGGGTGATATTTCGCCGAATGTTAGACTTTAACTTTGATTTTTGACAACTTTGTGGACACCTTTTAGGGTGATGAAGCTATCCCCAAATATTTGGTGCACATTTTAACAAGTTATAATTTCATTCAATGAAACAATAATAAAAATCATTTTTTTAAATGAATTTTTGCACCATGATAATGCAAATAATGAATTTATATTTTTGTTCCCTCTCACATTTATTCTCCTTTACATGGTTGTGGTGGATTTCAAAGATGACCACCACCCCCTGGTGTAAAAAAAAATATTATATTAAAAAAAAGGGCACCAAAATCACTCAAAAAAATCTCAAATTTAATTAAATTCAAAGAAAAGGCCAAATAAAAAATATTGGTGTTCAATATTGCATTTTACTTTACTTTTAATAATTATTGAAGAATCGCTGGTGAGCTAAAAATAGATTTCGTTCAGAACAGGCCGAAAGCAAAAGTTCGTTGACCGACCTTGTGATACCCAATACCTAAGTTCACGTATGAAATGTAATAAATCTGAAGTTTGAAGTTTGTGGGCGTTGTCAAACTAGTGATTTTACAGATGTTTCCGAACGCGTGAAATCATTAAAATGGCAGCTTTGAAACGTACGGTAAAAAATATCACTTTATTTAACAGTTTTAAAAACTAATTTGAGCTCAAATTATACTTTATTTATGCACAACAAGGCAACATATTCCATGAAAGTTCGTTAATTTATCCCGTAAAACAAAGAATTTCGTCACTTTAAACGCCGCTGTTTTTCGATCTGTGTGGGGTCACGCTATGCGCTGTGCATACCGTGCACAACAGAGCGAAGCACGAGTGAGTGACCGGCATGCTGACTGCCTACGCCACTGCTATACATGAATTTCTATCTATAGTCAGATTTTTTATTTGTGTCAGTTCATGCATATTGTCGAGGGTATGGCACGCCGATTTTCACTCAATATAATACATGAACAATTTGCTCTCGGCTGTTCCTGGCAGAAGAAAGGTCGTACCAGGTCAGTGCTTTCATTCGCGCATGCGTAGAACGATTTCCAGTGGAGTTGTTTCAATATGGCGACGCCCATGCAAGCTAGTCCATCCAGAAGGACCCTCGTTCCTCCCTGTGTCCATCCCCCCCTGTGACTTAGCCACCGAGCGCGGAGCGCGCTACGCGCTCGGTGGCTCTGTCAGTGGGAGAACGAGGGTCCTTCTAGATGGACTAATGCAAGCTGAACCACAGCGTCCGTGGCACAAGCGATACATATTAGAAGACCAGTCTGTAGATCCCGTGACCAAACTCTGGAGAGAAAGAATTGAAGGCGTCTTGGGGTTCCCTGATCGATGTTGAAGGTTTTTGACTTGGGCTTGCCGCTTCAATGTTCCGGTATTTTGGAGAAGGGGCAAACAAAGTTAACACGGGGGTAAAAAATGAGAACTGTCGCAATTGAATTAATATGCATGTCAAAGTACTCGCCTTATCATACGGAATCTAAAAATGTATAGTTTGTTATAGATCCGACTTCAAATGAGGACGCTATGGCCAAAAATGTCCAAAGGTCAATGCACTTTCAGTCAAGGTCAAATTGTTAATATAAACTGATTTTTAAGATGTAAGTGTCTAATTATATGTTTTCGTGCATAACAAATTCAATTTTGCAACTTTTAATAGTTCAAATGTTAGTCTTGACATGCAAAATGGAGGCTATTTCATACGTGAAAAAGTTTGCGTTCTACGTTTTCAAAACTAAGGGTATCTAATAATAATGTTCCTTGTTCACATGAACGAATTAAATCTCATGAATGGCAATCGATCTTTAGGTGAAGCCATGCAAGAATGTTGGCCTCAACACGTACACACTTCTTTCAATACATTTTACAAATGAAAAGCGCCGCTCATTACTCTCATTACTGAATGGTGACGTCATATTTGCGATACAGCTTGGGGAGATTTTGAAATTCTGTATTGTGTGTTCATGACGTTCGAGAGACTTTTTTCACCTCAGGTGGTAAAATTATATTCGCAATGATAATGGGAAAAATCCGGTATTGTCCGGCTATCGAAGCTGAAAACGAATTTTAAATAAGACTTTCCGTTGTTCAGTGTGTGTTGTTTTTATGTCAGTACCGTTGCGCCATGAGTCAATCCCGGAAATTGAGGGTTGAAACGGTACTCCTAAATAAGGTAGATTATGCGCGATATAATGTACTAGTGAGATCCTCTTATGGGGGGTCGGTATACTTAGATCATTCCTGACCCCACAGTGTCATCATTGCACGGTGACATTTCACTTTCAATAAGGTGACAATGGAAAATATGCATGGCTATTGTTCGGCAGTGGAACGCAAGTTTGAACTGTGAATTGCAATGGGAGTATTGATTGCTGTATAATTATATGCGCGGAAACGTGTTTGTTGGCGCGGTCAAGCACGGTTTGCATGACACTTACAATGGTTACACACATTCGATTGTGTGTATATTAAGGTCAGTCACCCGAATGTACTACACATGCGCGAATTCAGCGTCGGTGACTGGTCACTAAAATTTGTTATACAGGCTCAATGGAGAGCTTTGTTTGTGCTCAATCCACGCCACATCAAAGTCAAATCAACATCAATTTATTCAGCATTAACAAAGATTACAAGAAATAAATGTGAATTTATGTACATAGTAAACAGATACGATGTAAATAAGTTAAATTGAACAGGGGAAGAAAAATCTTAATGCTAGGGGAACCATCCACTGGTACACTCTGGAGCTATAGATGTGAGGCCCTTACGTCAGGTAACTTATAGCTTAAACTACAACTGCAATGTGAACATTATTAGCGTCAAGGAAATAAATAAAAATTGATGCTGGAATAAAAACGAGACACAAAGATGAGAACCTAAAAGTTAAAGACGCAATAAGGATACCACATACCGAAAGTGGCAAAGAAGTTTTTTAAAGACAAAATACAAAACGGCATATCACATACATAACACAACTTATAACTACACATACATAACAGACATAATCCACATTAAAAACAGACATATACATACTGGTACACAACACACAAACATATAGACACACAGACACATAGATAATCGGCCGCCGTTGACGTACCATAATTACAATGCATTGTGTGCATCACACTTTATGTTCGGATGCACAGCATGTTAAAGTCAACAAAAGTTTGTGAAGAAAAAGAAAATGAGGTGATTGGTCCAACGTAATTTACTCAGGGGTAAAAGCTTGGCAACTTGTCACCAGAGCTGTAAACATAGTAGATGAGCAAAAACAAAGATATATGGGGAGTTAAAGAAAAGAAGAGGGAGAGAGACGAGAGGAGATGAGAACGAAGTGGAAGTGGAGTTTTAGGGCAGATCAATGGAGATGGGGAAGATGGACGTATCAGGTTAGCAGTATGTATCAATGTAAACAAGGCTGTTCTCGAACCACAAGTCCGCCTGCTTTCGCGCTTACGTGTAAGACAAAAAGCAAGCACACCAGAGTGCAACAGTGCAAGTCCAGGGTGTCCCAAAAAATTTGTGCAAACCATATAACTCCAATTTCTACTATTTTTACTTCCCACTATTTTTCATTTGGACACCACCCTAGGTGTCCAAACATTTTCCATTGTGGAGATTTTCATCTTGCAAGTTGAAACCAAACCAAACCCCCCCCCCCCCACGGAGCATAAAGTCAGAGATGTTTGAGAGTTGCACCCCTGGTTTTGCATTTATAGTATTCTGTACTTCCCTGCTCTTTTCATTTGACCTCCCACCCATGGTTCACCACATTTTCCTTGTGGAGATATTAATCATGAGAAGCCCGCAACAAGAGCATACCTACATGTTTAGGAGTAGCAACCCCGGGTTTACATTTTGATAGTTTCTATAGCCCTCTCACTCTTTCATTTGACCCACCCTAGGGTCCCAACATTTTCCATTGTGGGATGATATTACTCTTGAAAATTCCCCCACATTACACAAGTAAGAGTGTTTAGGAGTAGCAGCACTCCCTGGTTTGCATTTATATTATCCTATACTTCTCACTCTTTCATTTGGATAGCCACCAGAGAGGGACAACATCTTCCGTTTTGGGAGATTTAAATCTTGAAATGTCCCCAATATCATACCCCTAGATGGTTAGGAGATGTAGCACCCCGGTTTGCATTTATAGTATTCTTTTTTCCTGCTCTTATCATTTTGACACACCCACCACGCCACCACCCACCAACCCTTTGTCCATTGTAGAATATTATCATGAAAAGTCCAGGCACATCCCTTAAAAAATTCACTAAATTTAGTAAAAAATAATGAAATTTATTCACTTTGGCAACACTCTTTTTGAAAAAAATCATGGGACGTACATTTTTAAATTAAATTTAGTCGGCCGACGCTCCACAAAGTGGTGAAATGCACAATTGTGCGTATTTTCACATTTTCCCAAGAAGGGTACAAAGCCTGGCAACCCAAAAGCACTGACCACAGCGAGAAAAACATTTCAATGAAAACAGGGCCTGGATCTAGCTATATATATGGATGTTAATACCCATTTGTTGTGGTGTACTTCCCCCCCCCCCTTTTGATAAGCCGTTGTTGTGTACACCTGTTTTTGTACACCACCAATTCACACACAGCCATATCTGTGCAAATAACACTCTGACCGTCTGACCCTAATGATTGTAAGGTAAACCAACTCCTGAATCAAATTCTTTTTGAAGGTGTATTATTTTTCCACACTGCCCATTGACCACCGGATAAATTGGTTGAAATGGACCAGCATTTATCATTAGTTGCAATTTTAAAATAAGCAACAGCTAGCCCCTTTAAGTGGCCCACAGGCATTTTGACCACAATTTATATGCACCCAAAAGATGTTACCATATATTATCTCATGTAGCGAAAGGATTTTGCATATCCAATTAACCATTACGCGATCCGCACATACGCAAATATTAAATTAATCATTGCAGCAAACAAGCCCCTTTAATTGATCCACGCTGCACGTTGACCCGGGACTTGTGGATTCATACAAAGATTACGCATAGAAGTCTCAGTAGCGAAGGAATTTTTGGCATATCCACTGTCACCATTTTTCCGTATACAGCAATTTATGCAATATTTTCATTAGATCAATTGTATCTCAAAAAATGCCCTTTAATCGCCCCACATTGCACTTTGACCCTTATGATTCACCCAAAAGATGCATGGCAAAATTCCTTTTCATGCAGCGAGGCATTTTGCCTATCGAATGTACGGTTTCAGAGATACAGTATTACGCATATTTAATTAGCTCATTTCATACCTAACCTGCTTTGTATCACACACGCTCAATTGGAAAAAGATTCGCACTATGATAGGCTTCCGTTGAGTGAAGGAAGTTTCCGTCACCAAGTACCGTTTCAAAATTTATAGCAATTACGCTTTTTTTTTGCATATTAATAGCCATTTGCATACTTAAGTTGCCGAAATACACCCGAACTTCTACTCAATTCGAGAATCTCCACCCCTCCTTCCACCAAGTAAACTCCTCATACGCCCTTACGGCAACTCCAGCAAACTTTACCAAGCCTTGCGGACGATTTTCGTTAGATTATGCAAATTAGATACTTAATTAGCATATTTTACGCCCAACATCTATCAGCAGGCTATAATCGTGGACACCACCCTTCTTTCCACCAGTCACATCAGCATAGCCTTACGGAACCTCCAGATAAATCGACCAACCCGTGCACCGGACGTCAGGCACACAGTCAGCATGACAGACAGACAGACAGACAACTGACGGACAACAACGAACCGACAGACAAAATGAGTTATCTAGTGCTCTGCCACAATAGTTCAGGCGAGACAAAACGCGTGAGGCGTGCTTTAAAGTTAATTTTTGTTTGTGATAGATGTGATTGATTTCGAAGATCGTCCAGGTTGTTGCACCATGGTACAGAATATGATTTTGTTCTTTGTGGTGGTTGTGGGTAGAGGAAGGTGATATTGTCGGATTGTCTATGTTTTATTTGTATGTGTTTTTTTTGTCACAAAAAATTGTGAAAGTAGGAGGTAGTGTTATGGTGCATAGTCTGCATAAGAGTGCGACCTGAATTTGTTGATGCAGTTATTTTTTTAGTGTCTGAGGGAATGAACTAATGGCAAGGTGTGAGATCTGTAAGGTGAGTTATGTTATTGATCGTACGGATAGCCTTTCGTAGTGTGTTGAGCGATTGTAAGTCGTGTTTTGGGAAGTTTGAGGCCCCTATATATTGGCAGTATGTAAGGTGTGAAATACGATTGTGTTGTATAATGGGTTTAATGTGGGGGTGGTAGGTGGTGTCTTGCTCTGTATATGGTACCGATTGCATGAGGTTTGGTATAGTGGATTTTAATGTGCTGGTGCCATGTTGAGTTTTTCGTCCATGGTGATGCCCTAAACTTAGTAGTATGAACCTTGTGAAATTGGCGGGTTATCAATTGTTACGGTAATGGTTTATGTTTATTAATGATGAGATGATAATAGCATGTATATAGTTTTTGATATTTAAGAGACAGTTTATGAGCTCGAACCAGTCAGCACTTTACCGATTTTAGTAGTGGCACATAAAAGGTGGCATTTTTTTCCTGGATAAAACGTGCAAACCTCTCAACACGAATAGAATCGTCGAAAAGTTTTAAGAATTGAACACGAATACAAAATCACACGTCAATGAAATATTTCGATTATAGTAGGATTTTTATTCCTGTCATTCTTAAAGGTTTCTGGGGCGTGTCGACGATTCCCATTCCCATTGTATACGTTACCCCAATTAGTATAATAGAATTCATGTGGATATACCGTAGAAGATTAAGCCTCGATGTTAATTCACTTCATCCGTTCTTTGATTGATGCGAAACCAATGAATCATATGTGTCTCACTCTTTACGACAATCTATTCAATTGAAATTTGGTAATAAGACGCCGTTACAAAGTAGATACAAGATACAGATGTAAAATGAGGTAAAGCATCATATTCTGTGGAACAAATTAGCATGCATTCAGCTGTTTAATACGACTTTTTTGTTTTTTAGATCTCACACATCCCCTTAACACTGTAACACTTCAGTGAACATTGAAACCACCACTCAGACTTGTCCCCAAAAAAACTAACAAATCAAAGATTAATTGTTTTGGCCAAAATTTTAAGTTCATCTCAACTGCATTTACTGATTAATGTTTAAGGATGTTCCAGCTTTTCGTGATTTTTTTAGTTGGTGTAATTGGGGGTCTGGTTCAAGACTTATGGCTAATTATCTGAAAAAGTTGAAAAACCTGTTGGTCCAATTTCGGCTATCCTGATACCTTACAAAGTTGCCATTGAAACTCACCTTCAAGACTTCTTTAATTGAAAATTAAAAGAAAAAGTAGGTAAAAGTCCGGCTTCTTGTTGGATTAACATAATCTATAACGTTAAAATGTCGCAATTGCTAATAATAATGTAGCATAGGGAAATTCAATTCCCCAACAGTCTTGTTGTCTCAGCTTTAATCCAGGTTTCAGCAGAAGTTAAAACCATAAAACACCCTTGTTGAAAGTAAAAAACTGAGACCTTGAACACAACCATCCTTTCCTTTATTGCGCTTGGTTGAACACTGCTTTCTTCATCATATTCCTCCCATGGGGCAGTGTGGGACTATGGGAAGGGTACATTGTCCCTACCACATTAGAACGTGTCCGACACTTTGTCCCTCAACAACTTGTAACTTGTTACATTAGTTTCAGCAGTCCAAGTCCCCAAATTTCCTTGACTTTCATATATTGTCCCCCTGAGAGTGAGTCCCTCAGTTCAATCACCCACAACATAATAATTTCTGGTAGGCTTTCCACACTGAATAAATAAGATAATTGATTAGTTCAATGCTGAATATACATGCACTCTGATCTGTACAATAGTCTTTGTTTGAAAAGGGTTTAAATCCCATAATGAGCTACACGCCCCTTAATACCTTGGTTTCTTGAACCGTCAGGTGAAACGGGCCCCGTGGTATTTTTATAATCCTTTGGTGTTGCAACTGACAATATCTCCGCTTAGTGTCCACAAATTGGATGGAATACAAGCGAGGATTAGCTTGGTATCTTTGGTCTCCAATAAAGTCAAAATATCCTGGCAAAAAAGCACAGTTTATATTTTTTATAATTTTTTAGTTTTGAATTGCAATATTTTTATTGGTACAGTCGGTATTTCCTGTCCCGACTCGATTGGGCCGAGATTAGTGATAATCATATATTCATACAATTAACAAAATTGCAAGAAGTCGTATATGTACTAACCTGTGATAATTGGCCGTCTTTCCATGTAGCTGTACGTCGATATGTTTGCAATTTCTTTCTTTGGTATATGGCGCCGTTGATAAAGTATTTCATGCTAAAATGGTCAAACACAAACAAACATATACCACCTGCAAAAATTGCAGATGAATTGCCTTCTGAATCATTCCTGAAAGAAAGATGGTAACGGTATATAATAGCAACCCGTGCATGTATAAAGCTTTTCTTTATATTTTGTCATAGCAGGGTAGACCAATATAGCAAGGTAAAGCAGCAACCCTTCAAGTTTAGCTCTGAAGATGGTTATGAATACACACTATCACAGTAAAGACATTTAAAAATGGCTTGTTGGGTGTGCAAAGCCATGAATAGGAATAGTCATTAACCAGCAGACTTGCAAAAGACATCAGAACAGGTCATTGCAACCAACCGTCATTGCATGTTCAAGTGAACTATTTTGTGATAACATTTTAATCATTCACTTTTTATTTTGAGGCATTTCACAACAATGTACCATGGTGTTTCTCAGTTCTTAAAATGGTTAAGTCTGGCTGACGAAAGGCTATTCCTATTTAACTGGCTTTGCACCCTACAATACATTTTGTAAAATGGGGAAGCCCTCGCTATTCAACACATATTATTTGTATTTTCCTTTCAAATATATATAGAATAATACTAAATCATCTTGTGTGTGCTTTTCTCACAAAATAGGTGAGCAATACCATTTGCATTTTGAAGTTATGTCTAAAATTGCCGAAATTCCCCATTGACTTAGCATACAAAATTTAAAATCCATGGAACAATATCAAAAAAATTAAAATTGACATCAAAATTTTGCCAGAATCGTTTTGAGCATCCCCAAATGGCCATAGAATCTTCTCTTACTTGTTTAAAATAAGATTTTTTAAAAAAGTGTTTAGTTGCCCACCTAGTGATGAGGAGGCCGCATCACGTCCCGGTAGTACACATGTTGGGGACAAACTTGGTGGAGCATTGCAAATATCTGCATCCCAAGCCGCACCATTCCACTGAGACAGCCCTTCTACAGGTTAAAAATTACATCCCTCAAGCCTTGGACGCTATAATAAGACTGTCTTGCTAGTCACAGTGACCATATACTTTGGATTAAGGCCTAAACCAGGTTTGGTATCACAGACACTACTATTTGCCTGGTTTAGATCATATCTGCACCTAATGTCCAGTCCAAAGCAGCATATTTAAACTACCCAGGGCTCCGTTGTATGCGCGCAAGGTATGTATACTCATACATCCGGTGACTATATATTAGGAATCATGATGTTAACTTTCACTCGTATGCTAATGATACTCAGTTCTTCTGTGAGCTTATTCCAAGATTCCGTCCCCCCAAGCATGATTGAATTGTGTGCTATAAGATTTGTTTTCTTTTTACCTCTATCTGGTTAAAAAAGCTAAGACCTAGGAAATGTATAACGGCATTGATTTCTCATATTCTACAACATTGGCGCGATTTTCACGTTTTTTGAAGCTGCAGACGTGGTCAGGGAATGGACATAGCAAGGTCGTATTTTTCTAATTTGTATTTGCCCAGTAGATGTACAACATTGCTGCAATTACTCAGCAATAATTGAACTGTTTGAGATCCAGTAAATCCTCTCGATATCAGAGGACCATGGCTTTGAGAGGACAAGTATCACTTGCAGTGACCCATGCAGTTGAAAAAGATTTCAGGGCGCAGTCGCCACCCCCCCGATTAAGAGTTTTATGACGCAGCACATGCTACCTGTCGTGCTTTTTAACGAATAAAGAAACCTGGGGAGTCTTCTAGCGTTGAAGTAAAACCGGACCGATTTCATCATTTATTCAACAAAGGAAACAAAGATGAACAAAGTCATCGACAAGGTCGTTGACAGACTGGGACTAACATCTTTGCAGAACCCAACTACTAACATGCCGCTAACCCATTTCATTCATCCTCGTTAATGAGCATAGGTTCATAGCTTACCAAGCAACATTTCTTTCATACTTTTGTTTGTTCACCTCGTTCCTTTTTTGAATAAAGATGAAATATACGGGCAAATTTATTGGAAACTCACTCAGCTGGGGGGTGATAACACGTGAAAGCTTTTCAATTGCATGGACAGAAGCAATGGCTCCTGCAATCGAATCCTTTGTCCGCTGCATACCGAGTGGATTTTACGTATCAACAACGGGCTTTATTGCTCGAGGCATAGTCACCATAGCATATGTCCTTTGTCACGATATTCAAAAAGAAATTGAGATGCAATTTATTTTATTTTCATGAAATCGTATTACGATTTGCCATAACCATTAAATGTTAATTATAATATTTATTATATTTTATATGGACTTATTTATACGCTACTGGCAATACAACACATAGTTTTTGGTATGTACATCAGAGGTTACCAAGTTCACATCAAGAACGGAGTTAAAGTTATGGATTATGTTGGTTATATTTTAATATTTATTAGGGCAATAAAGGTTGCAGGTCATCCTGGTATAACATTTAAGAATTTCCGGTCTTTTCAAAAGGTCCCAAATTCTTCATAGAGTCCCAAGAACCAGGAACTATATCTTGCACTTATGACTTATTTCACCATTTTGTCAGGTAGAAGGTCAAATATAACAATGGTCTACATTCCCTAAGGGGGGGGGTGATCATTATACTTAGCAGCAAAATTTAGTACTAAAATATCAATGCAGAACAAAACAAAAACCCGCCCTACCCATCCCGCGCGCCCCCCCCCACCTCCGCCAAGCCCGTTCTTCCTTCCCCTCTGCTCCCTGCGCTGCCCCTCCATTTTCTTCACCCCACTCCCGCCCACCCGCTCCCCAACCCCTTCCCTTGGTATGTGTTTGAAGACACGGTTAGACTTAAACCAGGTACTAGTAGCAGATATGTGCACACCCTGAGGCAGGGGAGGGATGAGGGGGGGGGTTCCGCTCAACTTGCTGAGTGGAGCCTTGTTAGCCTGTAATCTTACTTCTTTTTCGCTCCACGACGGCCCTCACCCCCAACTCTCCTTTGCATTTTCTGTTCTCGGACTGTCCCCAAACAAACAATTGAGACTAGTTCCACCACCATCACATCGATCACTCCAGGATGACCTTGAACCGTTATGAGACTATAATCATGAAACTAATGCCCGTAGATATGGCAAACCTATACCGTTTTAATTACAATCCTCGTGACCAGATAAGTTGTGTAGGTTTTTCAAAACACCTTGACCTTTTAACTTTGATCTTTTACAAAACTGTTCCACGTCACACCAATTACGTCTCTGTGAGGAGTCACAAATAAATCAACCAACAAACGATTGTCTATTACGTACGTACGGGTCCTTTAAATTTAACAAAGAGGTCACAGGTTATTCCAATCGCTACATCAAGATCCCTGCGTGAGCCTAGAATTACAAGGTTTTCTATCTAACTTACATTTTGCTCTTTTGCTATATGGGACGTTTTAAAAGTTCCCAAACACAATATATAAACAAAAGAAATTTTAATAAACGTAGCGGGACCATGTAATCTCAGCTCAGCAATGTAGTGCGATTGTAGAAATCGCCAAAACCAGAATGGTTAAGAGTCTGGTGGGCTGAAACTCCCTCGGTGTCCTAGTTGATGATATTCCGTCTTTTGGCCACAAGTTAAAAATGCGTGTACTTACTGCTCTGTGTTAAAACTCTTGCTCTACTACTGCCTATTTCAAAGGCGGGCCATTTGTTGGTTGTAAAAAATTCCTGCCCACTTTGGTAAGGTTCCCACACATAATAGATATAATAGATAGATATAGATATTCACCTGGACCCCCCCAGTTTGTTTGTCGTTTGCCAAATAAAATCATTTAAATTGAATAAAAAAAACCAAGAATTATTTGTTCCAAGTTAGCACCCCAATATCTTGGTTGGGGTCCAACGATGAATAACAGCTTTTCTCCTCAATCAATGACTTTTTTTCGAAACTATTTTTTGGGAATAATTAATAAAAACCGGAGACATTTAAGTTTAATTTGAACATGCAGCAGTAACGTAGTATACACTTCTAGTCACCAGTGGTCTTGTTGATTATCCATGTTATTCAGTGCCATTATATCTCTACGAAATCATCTCTCAAGTAATTTAAATCGAGCAGTAGAGCACAAATTATATAACCTGCACGCCAAAACAAAAGATTCTAGATAAAACTTGCACGCGAAACAAAGAATCTTGATAATTTGTGCACTCCGTCTTCTGGTGACTTCATTCACACAAACCTCTAGAAACACGAGACTGATTCGTAAAATACAAAGCTCTGAACAACAATGGATAATCAATATACAACAGATTTTACCAACCATGTCCATCCAGGAGTGCATGGTTTTGTGTGTATAATAATTATCATAGGGCTGTTTTGATATTAGAGTGTATCGGTGCGAATGGCTAAAGAGCGCATAGCTCTGTAGCAATGGCGCGTATGTTCAAGGGTATTATGTTTGATAGAGATTACTTTTTTGCAGGGGAAGTTTCTGTTTTTTGAGTTATGCACAGTAATTTAACAGAAGCAGGATTGATGTGAACTTCATATTTTTTCTTAATTTAATCATGATATACTAAGATCTTTTGAACAAAGGTTTAATGAGATGATTTTTAATGTCACGGGGACCGAGACGGCCAAGTAAATGCATGTAGCAGTATCAGCCACACAAATTACCGTTTGGAAATCGCGCATGCCCAAATCGAGCAGATCGTGTCTTAAACCTCCCTGTACAGAACCGCTGTATTGTCTCACATCTTGATCGATTACGCTGTACCAACAGAGATACAGAAGGCTTGCTGCTTGCGTTTGTAGTTTTGTTATGAGAAACGTAACGAGATGAAAGTTTGGTGTCACGTGTCAGGTTCCAGGTCACGTGTCAGGTATCCAAATATCAGTTTGCTCTTCGTGGGGCGACCGATATATATAAATCGCTACTATGTTAAATCAAGGTCTGAAATACCACTGTCTGCCCAAAGTGCTATTATTTTTTTTCCAAAAGACACCGTTTATTATGTCTAAACAGTACAAATTACCTTTCCCACTGATTCAAAAACCGACGTACGATGACGATAAACGATTGTTTTTCCCATTAAGTATACGTACGTTTTTTTACGTGAATGGGTCCCCCGAAGGCAATAATAAAACCACTCAATGCCGTTGACGTCATCAATCTTTATTTTTTTTTTTTTTCCAAAAATTGGCTGTTATTTTTTTCTCCCATAAATAAAATTCCTTTTAGATTAACAACATCTGATATTGTGTTCTTTAATAATTATATTCAATTGTCCCCGCATAATGTGAAAAAGATTGTCCATAAGTTCTACAAACTGAATACAAAGTCAGCCGGCCTAAAAAACCCTGACCCGTTGCTGAATGAGCATTACTGAGCCCCGTGTTTATGTTTTTAGCAGGCTACACCAGCCCCTTGGCGCGCGGCGCGGGGGTTTGCGTGCAATCATCTGTTAAGGGTGTTTGACAAAGTTATCCTAATTTGTGAAATGGCGTGCTTGAGTGACGTTCAATTCCCCATTTTCTCCGGACCTCTATATAAGTATTTTTTCAATTCGAAGAAAAACTATGGAGTTGATCAAGTGAGTTTTCTGATCAAATTGTAAAACCGAACTTTTTTTCAATTGGAATTGAAATCTGGTACTATCACTTGAAAAACATATTTTTAAAAGAAATTTAAAACCAAAAATCTAGTATATCAACTGAAAAAGGGTATTCTATATGAAAACGTAAGTTTCAAAACTTTGTTTATTAGTCCGATATTTTTTTTTTTTCGAAAATTTTATCATTCATTCATGATGAATGTATTGACTGTTGAAAAACCATGTTTCACCTTCTCAAAAATATTCAATACTTAGTTTCACAAGTAAAAACCCCGATTCGTTTATTGAATTGGAAAAACGATTCTTTTATCAATTAAAAGTTTTTTTCAACTCGATATGAAAAATTGGTTTCAGGCTTCTCACTTGAAATCGATATTTTGGGAGTTTATAATTACAAAGTTCGAACTGACTTTTGCAGTGATTTAGAAATATAATAAAACAAAACAAAATCTAAAAAAAACTTACCAGATAGCAGGGGGACTGTAGTATAAGAGTGTGCGCTTCCGGCCTATAAAATTGTGAATTTTTGCACACAAGTACTTTAGGATTGATAATACCATAAAAATTGATGGAAGCCCTTTGCCAACCCCCCTAATGCCCACAGCTTTGGTTCAGTGTCATCCTGGGGTAAAACATTTAAATGTTCTGAATGTGTTAAAAAGCACACCATTGTGGTTGTTGGTCACAAGGATTCCAAAAAGTATGTTTACACTATCTATGGCTTATAGTTCCGGAGGTATGGGGTAAAAACTGTAAAAATCGTGAAAAAGTCAATTGGTTTGTAATGGGTCAAAAGTTTAAAAGTGCTTTGATTCAGTAATATGTGGGGCAAATTGTTTTCTAGCTTAAAGGATTGAAATAAGGAATAGTTTGCCTTATCGCGTTATGTTAGTTTTCACGTTATCCCAACAAATAGGTCACAGGTCAATAGAAGCCAATAGCTTCCAATAGATGTTGACTTTATTCGCCATTTGGTTAATAACAGACACGTAAGATAGCAAAACTATACCTATATTTCATTCTATGAGCTAAACAACAATTTGAACCACATTTTACAAAAATTGGAAGCAACTTTTAATTTTTAAAATGACCATTTGGTCAAAAGTGACATTTTTAACATTTACAGTTTTTACCCCTAATTCCTAAACTATAAGTCACCGGTAGTATAAACTATTTACCTTTTTGAATCCGTAACCAGACAAACTCATGGAGTGCATTTCAACACAATCGGAACATTTTAACAATTTGGACCCCTGGTAAACCTTGAAACTCCAAGCTGGAGGCAATGAAAGGGGGTGTGGCAAGTACTTACATCAATGTATAAACGTACTTGGTACCAACAATTCAACATTTTATCCGGATTTGCACACTCAATAAGATCTGTTCACTACAGTCCCCCACTAAGGAACCTATGGTAAATTATACAAGTAACCCTAAAAAATATAAAATGGCATGAGACATTTATGTTTGCTGCTTTATGTGTGTGGTAAACATATAGTTTTCATTCTTCACCAATTTAAAGCATCAGCACAAGTCTAGGCGAAACAATGCCGTTAGAAAAATGCAGAAACAAAATGAGTGTCTTTTTCGCACATTTTGACGCGAAATTAAAATAAAGGTTTTGCCCTAATTTCTTACTGAAACTCTTTCTTCAAGTTTTTATTTCTTTTATTGTTAGTGTCCTTGAAGCTTCAACGTGGTGAATTTATCTACCAATCCTTAGGAAAGTGGTTATATTAGGGGGTTCCCTAAGGAAGTGCAAAACCCCTATGCAAGTTAAGTGTTAATAATAAAAAAAACATTTAAAGATAAGGAAATTAATAAGTTAACATTTATTATTATATAAAAACGTTTTGGGAACCAAAGTCCCATGCGTTGCAAGAAGTTCGCAAATGTGGGAGGGGGCTGGGATTGGGTAATAAAAACGGGTTAAAAACTGTGTATAACCATGTCTGGAAATCCAACTAAAAAAGTGTTTGCGTACCCATATTCAGATCTCTCCAGATGTATTTTGCCAATGCCTAAAAGGATTTTTTGCTATTTAACAGTAAAGTAGTTTGAAAAGGCTATTTCAGGGCAAAATGTAGTAAACAGTAGGCCTACCCATGATTGTCCAAAGTTCACCATAATGTGGCCATATCAGGCTGATCTGTGCAGTAGCATGTATAATTCGATAGGACAAGCACGCAGCAAAAGACAGACAGACAGAGAGAACCTTTTAAAACCGGGTCTCTGTAATGTGCGAAGAAGAATGCAGAAATGCAGACGTTTTTTGTGTGTGTGAGTTGTAACAGTATTTGGTCCGATGCATTCAGTACTTGGTCCAGTTGACTTGATAGCTGATTTCACAAGTCTCAAGTCATATAATTAGGAGTGCATGACAGGTGGTTTCGCTCAATGTTAAGCAACCCAGAGTTCAAGGGAGGGAGACCCAAAGGGAGGGAGGCAATGAAAGGGATTTGTTTATTTATCAGATGTGAGTCTGTATTCATACAGGCACAAACAATGTACAGGACATAAAACATCCAAGCACTCATAAAGAAGGGCCAATAGGCTTTTTATACAAGGATAAATGATGAACCAACAATCATTTCCACTAAGGTTTCACATTTTCCTGATTTTTTGATGAACGGTAAAAAAATTTAAAGAACCTTATGAACAAGAATGTCCACTTTTGGTGATGAGATGTTCAAAAAGGTAGAAAAGGGACACATCTTAGAGGATAAGTATACTTACCAATTTGGAGCGCCATGATAACATGCATTTCAATTCTTAGCGAGAGGAAGAGTTTTAGCAAAGATGTAAGGCCAGGATGTAAGGGGGTTTATGCGGTCTTTTGTGCGGCGTCTCTGTCATTTGCAGACACAACACACACACAAACACATCACAACTTGCAATTGTAGGTTGAAATTTTAATTGAGCCTCTACCAAGCCTTATCAGCTCCATCCGCCGCTCCACCCGTCCGCTTTTGAGAGTAAATGAGATTAAGTGGCAACTATTATGAACATGATGATTGGTAACCTCACGCCTGAAGTTAAAAGATTTGAAGAGAGGTAGTGGTAGAGATGGTTTTGTGTGTGATTACTGTACCGCTTAGAGAGGTGCTTTTGTGTTGGTCCGTTTATGTCGAGGTTGTTTCTCTACTGATTTTGATATTGTAGAGCCTTTGGTCACTTGCACACCCCATCAAGTACCGTGGACATGTATACATTGAACTTGTGGTTTGATGGTTAGAGACAATAATGCATAGTGCAAAGCCCCCTATCAATTACTGTGCTAATATTGATGGTTAACCACTAAAACGGCGGGTTTTTTTATATCTTGGGGGATGAAGGATGGATTCGAGGGCTCAAATTTCAGGATGCATCCATGAGAAAAATACGGCCTTTCGTCTGACTATCAAAATCAGATACTACTTCCGGGTAAATCAGGGGGGTCCCCAAGACGATCGAAACACGCAACTTTAATGTGTGCCATGCATGGGAGTGGATAGCCAGACACAAGAAATAATGGTATGACTGCGACTCACACTCTCACTGCCGCACTCAACACTGCCCTACAAAAACTGCCCTGTTCACACCATAATGGGGAATACACCTTATCTCCACTCCAGGTCCACCAACCTTATCAATGGGCAAGCAATTACATTCTGAGGCTATTTACGATTTGCGAGTTTGGGACTGCCATTAATGGGTCAATTGCCAAGTCCATTAACCTTCTAGACCTTTCCACAGGATACCTTCAACCTTAATAGCGTGACCAGCAGTTTCTAATATTTTATACTCAGACTTGTGCTCAGGCTGGTACTAACTTAATGCCAATAAATAGTTATAAAACTCATGTTGTGAACTGCGCACAAACTTGAATACTCTGCATTTGTTCTTGCATTTGCATTCTGCAAATTACAGAGACGGTTTAAAACAGTAATCTAATTCTCAAGAGCCTGTTTGCTTCTTTTCTCCTATTTGGGGCCCAAACATGCCACGTGTATACTTTAACTTAATGTTGCTCTCGGCCAGCAAAGTTACATTACAGGCACTGCAGGAATGCCCGGTCCAGGACTGGTCCATGATGGTAAGCTTTTCAAGATTGGTCAAACACCCTGCTCCTTAGCGTGCTCTGGCCTTTGGCCTCTAGGTTTTCATAAAAATTACCTACCTACCGCGTACAAAAACATTACCACATCGTAACATAGGCATTTTGTGCCATTTGGCCTGAATAAAAAATACGGTTTTTATGCAACATGCACCTCTGCTCTGGGGGGACAAAATGTTTGTGAGCAGGATAGCTCGAGAATTCCATTATAAACATGCACTTCTCTTTTTACCCCGGCCTTTACCCCCACTCGTATGGTAGGCCAAAGGGGTCCACGTGCAGCTAGCTTACGCGCAGCTCTTTTTTTTCGTGTACGAGCAGCTAATTTATCCAATCGGAATGGTTTTCCTATCACGTGATAGAGTTGAAAAGTCTGGCACTTAGAGTCCGGATGAACAACCTCGTGGCAATAAATACAACTAAATTATCTTACTATAATTCAACTACTACGAAGCTCTATGCCTTATAGTGTAGGCCCATATAGCAAATCTATTATGAGTGTTAAACTATGAAAAGGAATGAAAAATTTCAGCACGAGAAGGTGTTTATCAAGACCCACAGCGTGATGTCAGAATTCAACCCCTATCTTAGTGAAAAAATAACAGAGGATTACATTATATACCATACCACTAGCTTACACGTATCGTTTGAAGTTTACTGATATAACGTTATACTAATTCCATAATACTAACTTGACGCGCACCATGCCAGTATTGCTTTTTAACAAACTAAGCCTGCAATATGCAGCAGTGGCCGCCAAGCTCGCCAAAAAAAAAAAAAAACTTTTAAAATCGAACACGGATACAGCGCCGTCGCGATCACATATACCAGAGAACCAAGGCCGACAGCTCCCGACCCCGTGATAGTGACGCTGCGGCATCACAGCGTGCTTGCTACTGACGGGTTAATGGGAGTGCAGGGTTAGCTGTTTTATTGAGCTACGGAGTCAAATTGTGACTGACGGTACGCTATGTCATAATAGCTTCAGATTGTGACTGACGGTATATAAGCGGAGCATGAAACACGAGAAGGCCGTCAATATATAAATGGGAGTGTTTCCGTCAGCCGTATACGGCTACCTAACCCCGTGGTTTCGTAGCCTTCTACGGCTATATAACCAAAACGGGCTTTGTGGTTAGGTAGCCGTATACGGCTACGGAGCGTGTCCACAGTGATCGGTTATATAGCCGAACACAGTCAATGCGTGACGAACGGATCCCAGCCACATTCATGTACGACCGTGAGTGCAACAAAGATTTCACATTCAGGTGTCTCTAAAAAAATCGAAAGTACTGATTTTTGCCCTGATGTAAACTTTTCATAAAAAATATCCCCATCTAGAATGATGAAGCTGAGAATGTTCTTTGGTACAAAAATTGTGCAATTTCTAATTCGTATAGGAGCAAATACGAAAATTCAGTCCTATGTTTTAAACATTGAAATATACGCATTTAGATTAGGATCGCACGGAGTTTTTGGCCTTCCCATCTGTGCACCAAGATTGCTCCTGGCGCAAGGGTGCGAAGGGTGGTGGGGTTCTAGTCGCAGTGATGCAATCCAATAAGTATGTTTTAATTTGCTTTTTTCTCCCATCTTCTCTTATTTACTTTTTTTTGAGATTATATTTTTTTTAAGTGGAAACAAATATGAAAAAGTATTCAGTTTGAGAAGTACTTTTCGATCATAACATTTGAACGGAAGCCCGATTGTCGTCAAACAAAAAGCAACAGAAAGGTCATGTCTTTCTCGGTTTCATGTTGTTTATCTTTTAGCCCTCGGAGGGGTATCCCCCTTAATGTATAAATCGTTTATAAGAGCAAGGACATTAATAACACCCGAGACGATATAACTACATATATATTCGTCTCGGATAAAAAAATAAATAGATTAGGATAAAGACGAAACACAGAGTATAATAATAAAAAGTGACAAATAACAAATAATGAATGAACCAAAATAGACAATAAGAAATAAAAGTATCAATAAATAAAAAATGCTGTATTCCGATCGCCCTTAACCTTAATTTTCCCAAGTCCAAATTTTATTTTTTTTCAGTGGGATTTTCACAATGTAATTACTCCAAAATAGCGTCTTCAACCAGTTTCACGTAAATGTTTTTGAACACAAAATTTTTTTAAAATCTTTATAACAATCCAAACATTTTTAAAACGGTTCTTGCGACACTTGCGACAACCCCGAGGACAGATCGACTATAGCGAAACGAGTACGGTACAAAGTACATTTTTTGCCTATGTAAGGAATTCTTTTATGAACATGCCTAAATGTTTTAACTTTTCACGATACTTTTTTAGCCTATGAAAAGAAATATGGGAAGACTGTCACTCATGACCTTCCCACAAAACGCCGAACCTCACAACCACCTACCACATGCAGCTATTGGAAAATAATTTTTGTCGACTCAAAATTGAAAAGAGGCACAAAAATATTTGGGGGTTTATTTACAAATCTTCCATCAAATACAAATTAAGTATGAACAACAAACTCATTAAAACTTTTAGATGGAAATGTGATGCAATTTAAAAGGCAGATGCCTGAAGAATCATTGCATCCCTTAGCAATTATACAAATACACAAAAACACAGAGACGAGACCACGCACAACAGACACGACACGACGAATGCGGAGGCCTACACACATTTTTATCATCGATATGACTTTTTGTAGTCTAAAATCCTCTCTTTATCGGAGATACGGATCAATCAAATGGTGGAAACTAAGGATGTGGAGATCATAAGGGATGAAGAAATAAGCAGCTTTAAATGAATTCAACTTGTGGCATCTTAGTTTAATTTAAGGCAGATTATTCCATAATTTTGGCCCAGTGGTAAAAATATTGTTAATTTTATTATATCGTATCTGAAATTAGTTTTGTTCCTTGTGTTATGCTGTGAACACTTTTCAGATCAATAAAAGCATGATCAAATGATATGGAAGCAAACCATTTTATATTTGTATCAAAAGATACCTAATTCTTTATCATTATTCAAAATATTGGAAGGTTGTATATTTTTCAAATAATGGTTTTGTACTGACACAAATATTACTATTTGCACTATACCGTGAGCTCTTTTCTGAATCTTTAGTAGTTTCATAATATATGTCTTACATGCATTGCCCCATAGCAAAATTCCATATGAAGTATGGTAATATAAAAGAACATATAGTTTGATATAGAGAAGTTTTTAGGTAAGACATGTTTTCAATCTTATTCATGCCGCCCAATTTCTCTGGAACAAACTTAACACATTATCAATATGAGGTTTCCATTATAAGTTTTCATCTTATTTATGCCTAAAACTTGCGTTTGAGACCTTCTCCGTTGCACAACCATCAAATATATTGAACTACTGTTCAGAGCATTTTTTGTCTTGTGAACAGTCCCAAATAACATAAGATTAGTTTTAGAGCATTGAGAGATAGCTGGTTACATTTGACCAATTACATACTTCTGTAACTCGCATCATAGTTTATAGTCGTAGCCTTAACCTCTTTATCTGACATACCCGGTATATCACCTGCAAGAGAATGATGAAAGTAATTTTTTGATGTAGCCGAAAAAGAAAAAAAAAAAGAAAAAAACAAATTCATTCATTATAAAATAAGCAATGTCCTAGTATTGAACCCTGTGGCACACCGCATATAACCTTTATACGACGAAGTTACATTTTTATATTGTACATACTGTTTCCTATTTGAAAGGTAATCCAAAACCACGCATGTGATGTTCCACGGAATCCATAATGATATAATTTTTCCACTAAAATATTATGATCAATTGTTGTCAAATGCCTTGACAAGTCCATAAAATACGCAGGGGTAAGTTTATCATTGTCAATGGCCATCACTTATAGTTTTAACTAGATCAACACAGCCGTATAAAGTGGTATGCTTATTTCTAAAGCCATATTGTTTTTGATACAATATATTATTTAACAAAACTAACATCGTTCCATGCGTTCCAAGACTTTTGGAAAAAAAAGGTCGTTATTACTGAAACGGGTCATATTTTCCAACACGTCAGGGCTATCTTTTTTTAAATTGGTACAATTTAGCTATCTTCATATCATTAGGAACTTTGCCTGTACTAAGAGAGCGATTGATTAAAATCATAAGGGGATATGCAATTTCATGCGCAACTACTTTTACAATGTCCGACTTAATATTGTCGTGTCCTGGGCTTTTTTTACTTCCTAGTTTTTTCTAATAATTTGGAGAACTTCTTCTTCTTCATTAGGTTTTAAAGCATGTATCACTAAAATGAGAATTTTCTCAAATACGAATTGAAGTCCTTACCAGTATGTTTGATAGAAGCTGCTAGAGTAGGACCTAATTGGCAAAGTAACTGTTAAACTCATTTGCAATTTCCTTAGGTTCATAATTGTTCTCATTTTCACAAACTTGCTCGAGATTGGCTTTTTAAGGATCTGAGAAGAGATTTAAAATCTTCCGGTATTTTCTCATATTATGTTTTTTCTTTATCAGTGATGCACTAAAATAGTTTTGCTTTGCCAACGAGTGCAGTATTCAGTTTGTTGCGATACAGTTTATCTTTTTAAACATTATTTTCTGTAGGCTTATCTAAAGATTTTTTATACACAAATGTTTTCTTCGAATGCATTTCAATAGTGCTGGAGGTTATCCAGGAGATTTATGCTTATGTTTTGGCCCAGATCTTTCAATTTCTTCTTTGGAAAGCATTCATCATACAGTAAGTTAAACTTGTTTATAAATGATCATATGATAATCTCTATCTTCAGATCCACAAACTGCATTCCAATCCACACAACTTAATCTACTTTTAAAACACGTTTTTTTCTTTCACTCCATGTCTCTGATTTCTATATTAAGTATCAACATTTTCTTGTAGGTAGATAAGTTCAGTAAAAGGAAATAGCAATGAATCACTTAGATCAATCACTAATAATACCAGCCTTTTGTTTAGTATGCAGTTTGTGAAAATATTATCATAAGAGTTGCAGATTTTGAAGTTATTCTAGTAAGCTTGTAATTACTCTGATACAATGAATAGATGTCAATTAGATCAATAAATTCATTTGTGGGAGCATGCACATCTTCATTAAGCAAATTGATATTAAAACTCACATAATGTATATGGTTTGTTTTTTCACCTTTATGAGAATGGATAACACATTTTCAGTATATTGATTAAATTCACGAACATCGTGATCAGGTGGTCTGTAGACAATACCTATCAACAACATTTTTTTGCTTAGACTCTCAATCTCAATAAACAATGTTTCAGTGTATAAAGGATGTTTATATGACTACGATCATGCCTACTATATAATTCAAGGTATCATCACCAAATAGACAAAACTCCTCCCTCCTTTCCTTTATCACTAGGTCAGGACGTTACCATATTTAACCTAATTTTAAAATAGTCATGAGGTTTTTCATTTAAGCCTGTTTCTGAAAGTCCGATAATATTAAAGTGAATATTACAAGTATTTAAGAAGTCTTTTAGAGAATCAATATTTTGGTGGACACTTTCTTATATTACATTTTTTTTTTTTTTTTAACATTGATAGGTTGTTTCTATTTACCACTTTACTTAGCTCTTCAGGCTATCATCCTATAATACTCAGTATTATTATTGAATTTCGCTATTTGCTCCACTTTATCACTATATATCTTTAATAGATCGAATGCCAAATCTTCAAATTTTGTTGATTGTTTGTAGGTGGCCTACATCGAACCTGTTATACAACACAAGCAAGTACTCACTTTCATTAGTTATATATTATTAAAAGGGAAGCAATAATTTGATCAGTACAAACTTCACAATGCCAGAAGTTGATATTAATATTTTTACGCAATTCATTGTTTTCACATTGGCTACATTTTTTATGAACATATTTTTTACACATGGTACAGACTAGTCTTCTTTGATTTTTTCTTTACCTATTTAAGGCACACGCACATAGACACGACATACAAAAAGGACAAAAACGAAAATATTATACACAAAAAAAAAAAAAAAAGTTAAAAGGACCGAACAGAAAGAAAAAAACAGGGATTGTTTATTGGCTAAATATGGCTTTAAACGAAGCGGACTGGGATATACAGTTTTGACGTGACGAACACACCTACACATAAATTGTGTTAAATCCACTCTAACTATATTCTGTATGTATTTTGTTCCGAGCTAAAGACTTATATTTCTTCTTTGAAAATCTGCCCAATTGGCATTTTTTTTTAATTTTAATTTACTATTTAAAATATTTACCCAGATGTTTCCTAAATTCCAAACTGCTTCAAACTTAAGATGTAGTATTCATTAACAATATTTTTTCGCTAAAATAACTTCTGATGATCGCTAGCCTGCACGATCCAAGCTGCCATCGATTCCTCTATGACAGAATGGATATGCAAATTAGAACGCATAGAGCAGTACAAACCGTACAGGTCGTGTTTTGAGCGATACCATCTACTTCACAGCAATACTTTGTTATTCTACAAATACAGTTCAAGTCAAATTCTTGAAACGAAAGAGTACCAAAATTGGTTTTCAACAATTTCATTGAAATCTGGTGTCGTTGTTGTCTTAATAACAATGCACATTGTTTTTCGTAAAGAGAAAAACTTGCATATTTTGAATCGAATGCTCAAGAACCAAAACAGCCTCGTGCACCGGCTTGCGCCCCCTTGAAACATTGTTATATTAGTACGCTGTCCTTAAGGATGGTGCGCACGACTACCGAAACACTCCGGCTATGTTTACCGTAGACGGCTACCGAACGCTGGGGTTAGGTAGCCGTATAACCGGCTACGAACACTTCGTAATAAATTGAGGAGATTGAGAGTTGCCGTCCAGATTGTTATTTGTTGGCAGAAGATAATGAAAGTCCGTAGCTATACAGCAGAATATATATATTCACACCTAGTGGAATATTAAGGATATAATAATACTCTCCTATCGCGTGAAGCTTTGTACTAGTAATTATAATAATGTCGTTTATATTTTTATTGCACGAGGTTGTTCCTCCGACTCTACGTTGCAGCTTGTAAGTCTATCACTTGAGTGAAAAACGAATTCTATTGGTTAAATACTGCCGTAACGAATAAATTAGCTGCTGCGTACTAGCTGCGGTTGTGGCCCCTTTGGCCTACCAACACTCGTGGCCGAATGTGCGCGGAAGTGTACCTACTCTTATTTTTATGTCCTTCAGCCGGTTTAAGATGTATAATATTAAATAACACATATGGTCTTTTTATGGTTCCCGGATTTTTTTTCCAAGCTAGGTTTCTCACATCCCTAATTTCCCTTGACCGCATTTTTTTGCACATTTAAAAATCACGGAGCAGACCCCTCCCTTTTAGGGGGCAATTGGGCAAGAGATCCATAATTATGTACCCCTCTTCAAAGTTCTACAAGTAACAAATTCTTTTTTTATTTTGGCCTTAGGGTTAGGATATTTGCTAGTGTAAGGCCATAAATATAAATAATTTGTTTCCTGTACAATTTTAAAGAGGGGTACATATGGAACTCTTTCCGGAAATTGCCCTAGAACTAGAACTATAACGATACCTCACCTTTTTGCAGCGGGGAGTTGGGTTGGGAGTAATTTTTCTCTAGGGATATAAGAGTATTCATCGATTAGTCAGAATGCTTTGAGAGTTAATGTAGCTATAAATGAGACTTTTGAGACCCCAGTTTTGAGACCACACTTTTAAAATGCATCAATTCATCCTAAATATTGTTTGAATGACGTGTGTGTAATATAATTAGTTAAAGTAGCAAATATTAGGCTGAAATTAATTTTTGAACTTCAAATAAAAACATGCAAGATCATCCTCGTCCTTTACAAGACTACAATGTTGTAAGAAAGGGAATAGCAACTCAAATCGTAAGCTGTAAAAAGATATGTTACAAAAGGGTTATGGATAGCTTTACCATACCATCTACATCTAGGGACGAAATTTTATAAAAACTTAACACAAATCTTTTAAGAGTGAATTATGAATTTTAAGTCTTTTAGTAAAGTTTGGCCTCAATTGAATACGTTATCAACATGAAATCCCTCGGTGAAAAAGATATTATTATGAATTGTTGGCAATGGCACTGTCTTAAACAGAAAGGTTGCAATTGAGATAGGGGGAAGATCCAAATTAAGATTGGAATTTTAAATCGTATAGATTTAATTTCAATCAAAATTTGATTTAAAATAAGTTTTGGATCTTTTCCTCGGCCCAACATTTTAAATTGCTTTTTAATCTTTCATTTTGAGAGAGCATGTTTTAGGAATGTATCGGTCTAATTAAAATTTTGAAAATAAATAAAAGAAAACAAAGTAATAAAAAGTAGCTGAGGAGAGTCCCGTTTCTTTATTTCTTACTCTTTTACCACATTCAAACTCGCCCAACAATTACTTCAAACAAATTTGTCCTCATGCAATGACTGAAAGATCATTATCTTTACAGCTTGAAATCTGTGTGATAATGAGTGCCATATGGCCCCTGGGTAACACTAAAACGTACGCAGCATTGATATTAGTGCTTGGGCCATGAGGACAGCATGTGAAATATGTTTATGTGTGTTAACCATATGGTAGAAATCTGGTGGTTTAGTAGGAATGAACACCTAATTGACAAATGAGCTCAATATGCCTTTCGTCTAAAACAGTCCGGCTGGTTTACGTTATCACTTAAATCTTATGAAATTATACCCGCTTGTGAAAAAAATGGGGTTACCAAATTAGAGGGTCTAGAACGTCGAGTCACAATTGTACCAACGCGTTCAATACGTTGACTGAATGCGTTCGTCTGTTTTAAATTACTAGATTTGGCTTTGAATTTTAATTTCTAAAATTATTTATTTAGTTTCATTATCTTCCTCATTCAATGCTCAGGCTCATATTCTAGTAACCCTAGCAAGTTTCATCTGTGAAAAAACATTAAGAAGCTGATTCAACTGATTTTGGTAGCTACGGGTGTCCAACATTTACCGAAGTATGGGGGGGCAAGGTCAGCTCCATTGAAATGCAATGAATGTTGAACCTTTGGTGCCCCCTATATTGGAACTAAGCATTTAAGACAGTCAAAATATTCCTTATTTTATCTATTAGCTCCATCTTTATACACCTTTTTTATCCCTAATCGGAGTAAATTTCAATTAAAAATTTGACCCCTGTACAATGAAAATGACACTTTTTATTGATTTTTTGCTGTTTTTTTTAGCTTATCCCTCCAAAACGTTTCGGTCGCAGATAGTACAAAACTATACCTTTTTGGAATCCTTATGATTAACTATTACCGTTATACACTTTTCAACAGAATTGGATCAATTTCAAAATTTGACCCCTGTTCTTGACCTTAACCTCCCGAGAAAACCAATTTTCCCCCCCCTACGATACTCACTTTTTTGGTAAATTTTGATACCTTTTACTACCAAATCAGTTGAAATCAGCTTTTTTAAATTTTTTTCACAGATTTGCTAAAAATTATTTTTATTTATGGTTACTATACCTTCGTAAAAGTACTAGAGACAGGGCATAGTGCAATATTTTATGGGGGGGGGGTGTTAGGCGGAGTGCGGAACTTCGAAAATAGGAATTTTTTTTTCGAAAAGTGTGACTTTTTTGGTAACTAAGTTTTGACCTATCCCCCTAAAACGTCCTTTTTGGATTTTTGGACATTTCATCACTAAAAGTGGCAATTATTGTAAAAGATTGTCTAAATTTTGGAGCTTTTTATCACCCCGCACCCCCCCCCCCCGCGTTTTACGGGCCTACCTAGCTCTAACTAGAGGTGACACGATGGGGTTGAATCTGCTATAGTTTAAGAATATGGGGGCATGTCCTTCTATCCTAGTTGTTTCGTAGTTCCGAGATGGGGGGGGGCAAACAGTGGTAAATATTCTAACTCATGGTTGCTGAAATTATATGCGTATTAGTACCTGGGGAAATGTAACGGATTGTTTTGGTTTAGTTTTTTCATATACTATTTTGAACACCATGTTTTTCAATACAGACTTTCATGGAGAACTGAAATCATCGGTGTCATTTTTTTAAACTGTTTCTTGGGTGTTTATAAGGGGGGGGCAAAATTTGTACAGGGTACAATTAAACGTGTTTAAAATTGTTTTGAAATTTAAACCAGCTGTCGTCTACCTCATAAGGTTTCCTAAAAGGTTATAGTGTGCCCATATTAGCTACCTTTGTTTTAGTACAATAGGCTCAAAAAGTTCAAGGTCATTATTTATAGAATGTTTCGATTTGTTTGACACTGGTTTTAAAATCGTTCATTGGGTCACACTTAATACGAGAAATGTATAACAGATTTTCTGTGTTTCACCTTTCAAATTGAGACTTTTAGAGATATGACTAGTGGTCTCCCATACACTCTGTGGACCACGGCCATATTTGCCCCTTAATTATATCAAACGCATTGACAAAGCGACCTTTATATTTTCGGATCCCCCTCTGGTACAGTAGACGAAACATTTGGCCCATTTTAGAACAAACCGATGAATCTGAATTTTTACCCCCATGGTGACCTTGAACCCTTTTTACCTTGTAACTCTTGTACTAATACACTCATTAGGGGCAAACTATACCTTTCTGAAATCCTTGAAGGGTACTGAACATGAGGTAATTTAAACACATTTTCCCCTTTTTATATTTTGCCCCCCCGTATAACAGTGTAACTTTGGCCCCCCTACACTGAAAAAACCAAAACTCTCTTGCTTACTAATTTGGAAACGAGTAACAATTGATGTCGATTTTACTAACTAAATAATTAGTTCTCAGCCGTACATTTATCTAACTGGTAGTAGCAGCTGAACATGTGCTGAACTAGCTTATGGTTAATAAGGAAATTCGTCAGGAGTTCCTACAATTGTCCTACTAGTATTAGAGGGGCTTCTACTAGATTTATACACTGTAAAAATATGTCGAACTTTACTACTTTTGGGGTTAATAGGCATTTTCTACTACTTTCACTGAATAGTTGGGCAATTAGTAGGGATATTTGGTAGGGATGTTTGTACTAGGTTGCCACTTGCTCGAAAGGTGGGTAAATTTTTATGTATTGGCAGTTGTCCGTGTTTGCTATAATTGTGACATTCACATGTTTATTGTGATGTTAAGAGAGCATGGCAATTAATGGATTCTTGAACTTGAGTCACATTGACGTGCATGATGATCCCCGGGATGAATCGTGCCACCATTCTACTAAGTCTGGCTACATCCTGGTTCACAACCACTGATAGAACCAACTGGGAGACAGGTTTATAGCAAAGGGTATACATGACAGCCCATAATATGCCTATACACTACCCCAATACAGTGTTGAATCACAGACCCTAGGGTTTTTGGTGGAATGGTTACTAGGCTGGTAACCCATAGGCAGAATAGGCCATACCAGCATGTTCAGGGTTTACCATCTTTTGCTTTTCCATACAGCATGTACGGTAAGCTTACTCATGCCTGCGACTCATACACTACGGTGACTATACACTACACATGAGCGGTACACTGCACGGCAATGTTACTCAAGTTCCAGAATCCATCGTCCTGACGCGTCATGCTCTCTAATCACATTGACATGTTAAATGTAACACATTACTGCAACTAGTAAACGGCTAATATACTTAGTCTTATTTACGCACCCTTAAGACATTTTTTCAGAGCTCTTGTTGAGACGGCTGACGTGTTTCAAGCACGGGCAACGGGCAAGACAGTGGCGGGAAATGTTGGCGTCAAAAAACTAGTAGATCAAGTAGCAGGAATACCACTGGTCTGACGGTCTAATTCCGTAGACCAAAACTAGTTTGGTTCACTTGGTAAAACGTCCGGAACTAGTTTTGCGATTTAAATTAGATCACTTCAAACTGAGTAGTAGACTCGTTTCTACTAGTCTTTTCATTGTACAGCGCCTTCCTACGAGTCACTACGCCCGTCACAAAATTCTAGTTCAGTTCAAAAAATCTAGTTTCATGTTTGACTGAACTAACGAGTCTACCCTAATTGTTAATTAGTAAAGATCTAACATACGAGTTTTTGGATCTCTGTGTAGAATTCACCAAGAACCATTTTAAAAAATGACACCACCATGATTTTTGGGAATCTCCTCATATACAATTTTAATTTAGAAAAGCCTTGGGTTCAAATCAAGATTGTATAGAAATTTTCACAACACTACAGTTCCACAATTAACTATTATCCATTGTCACTGATCTTGTGAAAAAGAAATTGCGTTTGAGTTTTTTTTTCCTTTTCCAGCAAAGGTTGCAAGTTTTAATTGCGGGAACAGAGGGTTATATGATTGAATAGCGTATGGTGAAGTTTACACTTTTTACAGTTTTGCCCCAGCCCCCATGGGACTAGGGAATTTGTTATACAATTGATTATGTAGTCTACGCCCGTAGGAGCCACAGTTACAATTAGAGAAAGGTTACAGAAAATATTCTATAAAAAGGAAAGGGCAGGCAAAGAGGAAATATCCTTGTAAATGATATGCTAAGGTATAGTTAAGATTTTGTAGATCTTCCGGGGAATTTTTTCATGTTTACAGTTTTTGTCAACGACTCCCTTCACCCTTGTTTTGTTTAGAGAACTTTTTAATTGTTGAAAGCATTTAAATATAATCGTTTTTGTTCGTTGCTTGCAAATTCTGGAAATGTTGTAGATAGACAGGCGTATAAAAATGGACATTTTGAAAGTATTAAATGTAGAATTATGTAGTATTTGGCCATTTATTCTGAGTTCCTGTACCTTGGTATCTTTCAATTCACATCTCAAAATCCTACGACAATCAATAACTATTTTCCTAACCAGAGCACAATGCGTTATGCAAAACAATTAGGGGTTCGTCAGACAGAACATCATAGGATCGATACCTTCAGAGGTGCAGATGATCAATAAAGATGTTTGTTTCAGCTGCAGCGTAATTGCCATCCACGGCGTGTGGGCAAAAAAATATGTGCGCCTCCCCCAGAAGAACGGACTGTGACAGTCGCCTGTGCGGAGTTATGTAGATCGTGTATTTCCCTGCAACCAATCAAAATTAAACTTCGAGGGTCACCAACGATCTCCTGATCTGACTCCGTTACATTTTTGCTTTCTTGTGGGGACAAATCTCATCCAGAGTTTTTATAGACTCCTCCATCAGACCTTAATGAGCTTCATCATAGAATCACGGCAGAGGTTGATATTGTCAACAGGACAGCTTATCCGAAAGAGTTGTGAAAGACCGTGGCTGAGAGGGCAGGTGTATGCATCCACAGAGGTGGAGAAAATGTGGAGGATTAAGTGTGGATTCCGATGAACAGATTAACAGATTTAATTCTCATCAAAAGTACTGAATTGCAATGTTACGATTTGATTACCTTTGCGCACATCAACACACTGGGCAACACCAGTGACCTCTACCATGGATATCAGGTCGAGTCCGCCGATTCAGGGAAGTTGGTTTTTGACCTGACAATATGGCGGGAAACAATGCATACACCTTGTCAAAGTTACATATATATATAAATTTACAACGAGGACACACTTTCTGTTTACTCCTTTTAAGCCTTTTTACGGAGGCATTTGCTACTACACCCGACTTTAGTCAACTGATTATGTAACTTTAAAACACCTGACGACGTAGCACTTCGAACGTTGTACGAACCTATTTTATATTTTAGCTACGACTCAGTCCTTTTCCTCACCCAGGTGAGTACTGTAACCCCTGTCAGCAGAACCCTCCGACATTTGAACTCCACCAGATTTTTCCGTCCTACTGTGCTTCTTCGCAAGATTCAGCTTCGCGATACCACCTCTATCTGGTGTCCGAGTGTGCGACGGGTGCGCGTCAGTCACGCGTAAAACACGAGCGTCTCTACAACAACGCATCTCGACGCTGTTTACTTGGAATACGCATTTGTCATCCAGCCATTTACTGCATAATTTCATCGCAGGACTCGTCTGCCTGGGATAGAAAACTGGGTTTTTCTATTCAGAAACGATTCTTGTGGCCCAGGCACTGATGAAGAGCCCATCATTTCTTGGATGTGTTCTACTGATTCCTATTTGTTATGTTCAAGGATTATATCCAGACCATAGCGTTAAACTTTTTGGCCTTTGGCGCTTTTTTTACGGCATGCGACGACACCCGACTTTAGTCACTATTATGTAACTTTACAATACTTGCCGACGTAGCCCCTCGAACTTTGTACTGAAACTTTTTTATGTTTAGCTACAACTCCAGTCCTTTCCCCTCTACCAAGTGAGTACTGTAACCTCTGTCCCAAAACCGTCCGACTTTGTAACTCCCCAGTATTTTTTTTCGGCCTACTGTGCCTCTCAAGATTTCAGCTTCGTGCGATACCACCTCTAATCGTGTGTCCGGTGTGGCGACGGGGTGCGCGTCGTCACTCTTAAAACACGAGCGTCTCGACAACTCATCTCTACGCTGTTTACTTGGAATACGCATTTGTTATCCCGCATTTACTGCATCATTTTCATCGCAGGACTCGGCTGCCTGGGAGAAGAAAACGTGTTTTTCTATTCAGAAACGATTCCGGTGGCCCCAGGCACTGATGAAGAGCCCATCATTTCTTGGATAGTTTTCGACTGATTCCTATTTGGTTATTTTCAAGGATTATATCCGATATAGCGTTAAACTTTTGGCCTTGGGCCTTTTTACGGCCTGCGACTACACCCGAACTTTAGTCAACTGATTATGTAACTTTTACAACGACGTAGCACTTCGAACTTTATATATATATCTAGATATAGATATATATATATATATATATATATAATATATATATATATATATATATTAACCGAATAAAGCACACACTTTCCTACACCATTCAATGAATAACAAGAGTGGTCTAAACGGACAAAAATGGCAACATACAAGGATTTTGTCTGCATTTGTATTTGTAAAATGTCATATAACAACTATCAAAAAATAGAAAATGTAGGTTGGGGAATGCCTTGAAACCGCAGGTTATTCAAGGTTATTTATAATCAAAGGTTATTCGGGGGTAAAAAATGAAGCCATCTGACTACCCGAAATTCAGAGACCAAAATGTTTGAATGTGATAGGATAATAATGTATAGTTTGCCATACGTACTCTTGATCGGTTTTGGAGTTACATAAGAAAAATTATGGTAGAGGT
>JAMKCH010021648.1:0-44286 GCA_023653785.1 Ophioderma brevispina
GCATACCAAAAAAGTTTTAAATTATTTCAAATGTATTTTTCATAGGAAAGCCAATAATTGCAGCACCAAAATAAGGGACCATTCTTCTCAGTCCGCTTTTAGATGGAATTTCAACGTTAGCATTCATGCATGACTGATTACATTCAATTAACAAATGGCAAGGTTCTTTCTTAAATGACAAATAAAAAGAAAAATGAGCATTTCAGTCATTTGAATTTTGAATCTGTCTGTGAGTCAGTAAACACCAAATGCAAAAATTAGGCCGGGGACAATTGGTGTTAGGGGTTTTTCATAATGAATGCATTAACCTTCGATTAAACAAAGAAACATCTTGTTTCAAAAACCATAGCAATGTCAGGACACATCAATCTCGGATGACTCTGATGGTTGGTTTTAACACAATTTAATGCCAATGGTTAAACGTAGTCAGTGTCAAACATGCAGTGTCCATCCAAATTCAGTATTTTGTTGGTCTCCATGAACTTTGAGTCAAGTGCACACACTGCACCGTCCCATGTTACAAGTGAACGAATTTCTCTCCCTTGAGACATTCTTTGTAGAGAGAGATTTTCCCAGCTGATCCCGTAAGTGCTCTATGGATCAGTAGTCGTATGTTTTGGTTGGACCAGACATCTGCCAAACGATGTTAGCACGGTGGGGACATGCATTTGTTCACCCATGTTTCGGGCAAACGGCGTTACAACCACGGCTGTCGGTACTTCATCAATGTACCGTTGGTCAATCAGGTTGCCGTGAATAACCTCAAGTTGTGTGAGTTCTTGCTATGTAATGCCTCCCAAAACTTGCTGCAAATCTCGAAGCAACGTCTGTGTACCGTTCCCTAGTCTTCTCCAACATTCGCACCCTTGGCGAGACAAACTCGGATTCTTCAGTGAAGAGGACTAACGCCATTGTTCCCTTTGTCATCTTTCCTGACATACCCTATAGCTCGCACCGATCCTGCTCCGTAAGCTTGCCCATTTTATCGGAGAAGAGAGAAAGAAAAAAAACATGCAGATAATCAACACATGGGGTTGTAACAACTCTAATGTTCCTTTAATATACACATGTTTCCAGTGTGATGAAAGGTGGTCAAGATCAGTGGTCAATCACACTTTGAATAACTTGAAACTCCCTTTCTTGCAATTTTCATCCATTGAACTTGCGTTTACAAAATGAATGGAACCAGCCATGCAGACTGGTCAATCCTTGATTCCAATCAAACCTGAAGAGGTATGAATGTTGTTTTTGATGTACAAATCTTTGCATTTTTTAAATTAAAATATGAACAAAAAAATGACTTTTGAAGTGTTCAGGAACTTTTTTTGCTGAGTTTAAATAGGTCAACGGTCACACAGGATGCAGACAAAGGTCAGTTACCGGCTATCATTCATGCTTTTTGAGAGGCACAGGCAGTTATTGTTGTTTTATTTTATAAACCCTGGCATAACAACATTTTATGAAGAATTATCGTAATCGAGTGTAGGATAATAGATCATTCAACCGTCAAACTGCATTTGTTTCCTGATTACCTTCGTCCCGAAATGTAATTAGGGTGCTATCTTAAACTGTATTGGACTTTTCAATAGATTTTTTGTGTCATAACACAGTTATAGTTCTTGGAATGTTCTTATGGAAAGTGTTCATTTGTATCTAACAAAATAAATGAACCTTCCAAATTGCGTCAAAAGTTACAACAAACATAAAAATAAACTAAACCGACGCGATTTGAAAATTGACAAAGGACCAGTCAAGACATCTACAAATCCGACCGTCTATTAAGAACACGGCAATAGATATTTCATTTAAACTTGATGACCACTACTAACATCTTGTATTTTTGTTATTTTGTTTAGTTTTTGTTATATTTTGGGAGGTTACGTATAGAAAATACCTATAGAAGGGTTGCAAAAAAAAAAAACACCGTCGTTAAAACGTCTACAGAAATGACCTTCCTAGTTCTCTATTTGTCTATTAACCCATGACAATACGTGTCACATCTCATGAAGGTTCTACCGCAACAAATTCATTAAACGCCATGTACTGAACATTACTTCGTCAAACGAACAGAGTTTATGATTACGTCCAAGGCGGACTACAAGTGGACAATGTGATTTGGGAAGAGTTAGGCAAACCCTAATGTATCAGTGTTTGTAAATTAATTATTGTTGGAAACCAGGTGTTTATATAACTATGATCTTAAGCTGCATACACTCCAGAAATATCACCGCGCAAATAAGATTCTCTGTATCTCTCAGTAGGGATTTTATACAGTAACTACTACGCTTACCATAACGTGGTCAAGATAATATATGTAATTGGTACTTCTAGAGACAAATAGAGGAACATACTGATTTGCAATTGTGTATGCTGTGGAAGCAGGATGGGGAAACATGTTAATTTGAAAAACGATTTTGACGCATTTCGAAAACAATGATTGGCCCCTAATTTCCAGACGATAGACCGGGGAACTTATTATATTGAACCTTTGGCCTTGTCTTATTACCCGTCAAAGGTGGTATGAGTTTCATTGAAATTCCATCAGGAAAGTGTTTTCTTGGGGGGTGGTCCATGGAACCCTCCTTAGGTACCAAAACGTGAGTGTGAACCACCAACACCATACCCACCTTCCTAAGGGACTTCACACCACTAACCAATAATGCGTCCCATTAGTTCCATGTACAAAATGGGCGAGATGAAAACGTCGATTTTATCCTCAATGGAACATCTCAAATCTTAAAGCTAACAATCTGCATGAAGACATATATATCCACCCAATCAATCATGAAATAAGGGTTAGTTATCCCCAAAATTTTCGCGCTACTGGACAGTGAAGAGTAGCATGCCCCGTGGACCCTGGAGGTCACAGCACTTGATTCAGTCAGGTGTTCCCTGGAAGAATACGGTTAAAGGGGTTTGTCGCATCAAAATAACATATCAATTGACAACCTTTTTTTGATATCCTACAGATTTTATACTTGATATTAATAGACCCATGATTTGCAACCTAGGTCTCGCAATTTCTCAACCGTTTTGGGTATACTTAGGCGAGGGTCACCAAAAAAAAACACCTCGTTGCAGAATCCTTAGCACTTAAGGGTTAATACGGATTGACTACATTTAAATTATTCCAAAAGCGTTACAGAACTAAAAAATACCTTTCAAAATTCTACTCTTGACATTACTCTATCTTCTTGACACCCAAAATGCTGCCCAGCATAAACGTGTTTAAGAATACATACGCCTGAGGTAAGGTTTGATTTCTGTATACAAACAACAATTTCACATTAAGCAGGTTTACCAATTGTGTACCCATGCATACCAACAAACACCGGTAGTTTGAAGTACTCGTCAACAAGCGTCGCGGATGTTCATGTCCAGGGGGCGCCACATTGTCTATCCTCAAACTTTGATGGATTTAGTAAGGTTGATTGAAGACGTGTTAATTTCATTATGCAAATATTTAATTAAGACGGATATTTTACTTGGCTATACGGGAGGATTGCACTTTCATGCATATCTAAAAAATCTTATGCATTCTTCAGGACGTTGAAAAGTATTGCAGAACATGGTCCTCACTGATGTCCCTGTGTCTATTAAACCATGGCAAACATTGTGTCGCATTTTTATGAAGGTCTACCTCAACAAAGACGAGGAGGCTTCATCAACAGCGGTAAATGAATATACTTCGTCAACAACCAGTTTATGTTACGTCCGGATGAACGGACAGCTGGACATTGCTGGATTTGGTAAGATTTAGGACAATCCGAATGCCTCAGTATTTTAAATAAAAAAAAAAAATTTTCTTCTTAAAGTAAGCAAGTTTCATGGCTGATGCACGGGATAATTCGACAATACTCGTAGGTAGTACGCGTTGCGTATTGGAAATTATTTGGTAGGTTGAAGTAAGATCTCACGTTCATACAGCTTTTGCTACATTCACGCGCGCCTGCCCAAAGTTGCGTCACATTGCGTACGTATGTTCGTTGCGTTTAACGGTTGTTCGTTTTCAATCAATCCAATCGGATTTATTTGAACTTCAACCATTACAGCAGTGGTATAACATAACAATACGCACGATGAAGTTAATTCTGACGAAATTTCTGTGAAACGATTATGACGTTTAATCGAAAATTTAATCAGAATGGAGTCATACAACGTGGCCAAAAAAGTGTTTGGCGTTCCACGTTTTGAAAACAACTAAGGGATGTCTATTAACCCTCCAAGCCGTTTACTAATCGTATTTGCTCAATGGTAGTCAATGTATGTAACAGGTGAGGGAAGTTTATTGACTATTGGCGCCCGTATTTTGGATACGAAGAAGAAACACAAAGATCTATATGTAAAAGGTGTAAAACAGGAAAAGGCCCACATTATCCTGTTCATCATTGAAACAGGTGAATCGGCTCAAATATTTTTTTTCGTGTGATCCGGAAATATTCAGAAGAAATCGAACTGTACTTTTTCGGTCTCAATAAATACTTCTCTTATAATATTTGGAAAAACCTCGATTGGAAAAAAAAAATCCATAAACCATTATAAGACACAATGTTAAGGAAGCCAAATTCTGCCTCCTGTCCCAACTGATCACGGTGTCAAAACTGCACTCTCGTGACACGATGGCGCTGAATCTTATAGTGTCAAAACACTGGGGCCGATTGTATCCCAGACATGATCAGAAAGACCTATAACAAAAGCTTCTAATATGGTTTGTGTAAAACGATTGTGGTCAGTTTTCACGTCGTAGTCAGTATGCGTCATTTTGGCCAAAAATCTCAATGCTAATTGTCACTCATGCACAATGCATGGCTCCTATGACAAAATGATCCAAATGTCGTAAAGAGTGTTTAGAAGATTGGTTCAAAGGTCAGAGGAGTTATTACAGCCCACACAATATTCTTAATTTTTGCTGCCTCCGTCATTTGGTTCACCATTAATTACCAGGCATATTGGTCCTCCAGGCACTGAATTACCAAGGTCATCAGGGGTCAAAACAGGGACAATCTCTTTAACCTTCAAACTATTCCAAAAGAATCCTGATCAATACCATACCGGGTGTTGCCTACATAGGCAAACGGTCAACACAGGGGATGCAGGACAAAGGTCAGTTTTACGGCTATCATTCCTGCTTTTTGAGAGCACAGGCGTTATGTTGTTTGCTTTAAAACCCTGGCAATACAAACATTATGAAGAAATTATCGTCATCGAATAGACGAACTTTACATCAGAGTTGTAGTAAGAGATCATTCCAAACCGTCAAACTGCATTTGTGTCCTGATACCTTCGTCCCCGAAATGTAATTAGGGTGCTATCTTAAACTGTATTGGACTTTCAATAGATTTTGTGTACATTACCAAGTTAATAGTTCTTGGAAATGTTCTTATTTGAAACGTGTATTGTATCATTACAAAATAAATGACCTTCCAATATTACGTCCAAAAGACAAACTAAAAATAAACCTCAACCCGACGCGAGTTGACCTTGACACAATGACAGTCAAGACATCGACGCCTCGACGAAATTCTCCAAAACGCTGATTATTAAGACAGATAGTAAAGGCATTTTTAGTAGAAGTGTTTCTAACAACTTTTCTAGACTGATTTTTTGTGCTGATTACGAAAATTCCGGTTGATTGCCTTGAATTGAGTTGCAACGGGGCAAATGTAGTAAAATAAAAAATCCAAAAGGGCCGCCAAATGCAACATATTCATATTAATTTTTAAATTACTGCCATTTCTACTGTAAAATGTTATCCGACTAACTTCTATATACAGTTCCTTGAAACTGAGCATATTTTCAATAATCTTAACATATAAGTTCTTTCCCCATAGCGAAATTGGCGGAAATTCAAAACTGGCCGCCCACCAAAATACTGACCGTAATAAAATGAAAAAATATCTTACTCAAATGTGATGTTTATTAAAATTTATTTTAGCAAGAAAGGACAGGTACAATGGATTACTGTATCCAGTGAAAGGGAAGACTACCTGAGGGCGGATTTCACATACACATTCCAACCTTTCTATTTAAGTGTCTTAGAATAAGAAAAGAGGATGGCCACTGTGATATGCTTTGTTAAATGTTTGTAGTCACTTGTAGGGAATTTTCTTATGTACGCAAAATATAAAATGGTAGGACTTAGAATTTAGGACCTTTCGACAATGACTTCGCAAGGAATTGGAAAAGCCTAATCGCATATCATTCCAATATTTCCTTAGGAAGTGAACGGAATCGTCAGGAGTAAAATGATAGTATCCTTCCATTATTAAGAAGGCTGTCACGAGCGATCACGTTAGAAGTTCAGGTCAGCTTGTTTGACAAACACACTTTCAAAAAATGAGATGGCCATGCTCCTAAATTTCAGTATTATAGTTGTGGTATTACCTTTTCGATGCAAACAAAATAGTTGGGACTCTTTAAATTGCTACACCACCACTGCAAAATAGTAATAGTTAATGTTAGTGGCTCGAAGATGCCGTAGACTGCAATTAGAGCAGGAGCATGGGACCCAGGTTCAAAACGTCATCGTTTACCCCCCCCCCCCCCCATACAGCAAAAAGTTGACCACCTTGGTGTTAGTAGAGACCTCTTTCTAAAATGCTTAAGGTAGTGTTTGTGGTGTTAATTTTCCATATGGGGCCAATTAAGGTTACACAGTGTTATTTTAAACTTTAAAAATGCTCCAATCATGTTGAAATGCATGGGCCATATTGGTCAGTTAGTATACGGCTTCCAAAATATGAATAGTTTTGTACCATCTATGGACCATTGGGGTTTAGAGTTATCGGGTAAAATGGCTCTGAAATGGTAAAAAAGGTCAATTTTCCGGGTGATTAAATATAATTAGATTAATTTAATGTTGACCTGTACAAACTTGAGATGACCGGTTTTACCATTTAGTTCATTTTTACCCTTAAAACACTAAATGGTCGGGAAAGCAGGCAGAACGAAAAATCCATATTTTGTTCAAAAAAGCGGATTATAAAACCTTCAAATCTCACATGTCCGACATGCTGGGAACTCCTTATTGCACATAAGTGTCTCGGGGTTCAACGTGAGAAGTTAAAGAGAAACCAATATGGGTATGTGCGAATATGGTGGTTGGAATATGCACTCATTGACTATCATATCTGGAATATCAGAATAATGGTTTGTACTTAGAAAGAATCGTAGAGCATTGGTTTGATCCCTTAAGAAGTCATTTCTTTCTTGAACTAAATTGTAAATTGAAGCGACATGTGGTAGACTATCAGTGGTTCAAATACTATTTTTTATCAGGGTAGTAAAATAATGGTATTTCCAAAACAAGGCTCTTTTATGGGTAATGATAATATAAGATACCGGGAGGCCGAGCTTCGAAAGTGCTTTAGTTTCGAAAGTTACCCCTCCCTCCGTACAACAAACCACAACCCCTTTCTTGAAGGATAAAGATATGAGATTTAAGAAAATTGATGGCTGTGGTGAAATATTGGTTGGCAGGGATAATTTTACAGCCGAAAAATGCATTTGGGGCTGCAAAATTAAGCGAATCTATTATTATTTTTTAATTAAAAAGTTACAATCTTATTTGTTGGTATCCTTTTTGGTCATGATATTGGTTTTATACATTGTATAAAAAGGTTCAGTAATACCTCGTTGGTGGTGACATGGATAAAAAGGATGTTTTTAGGAAAAAACAAGTGATTTGGGCTAAAAATTCTAGACCCTTTTTTTTATATATTGTATAACAACATCAATCTTAATAGAATATGTCAAATGGTAGAGATTGATAGATTGCATCATGATTTAAAATTTGTTTTGATAAGAAATTAATAAATCTTGAATTCTTAAGTTTTTAGCTCAAAAACGTGATTATTTTACCCAAAACACCATCAGGCACCAAAGTTTTGACCACCTCATCATTTTTTTATAATTATTTCATGATATCTTTCGAAAGAAGTGGTTGCGTGTTTTGTTTGTTGTACCGAGGGGAGGGGTTTTGTCGACAATTTGCAGTACAAGTCCAAACGTCCACTAAGACGCAATAGCAGAGTTCTTTCGTTAAAATGAATACAAGCTGGAATGATCAATTTGATGACATTCGCCATTGGAAACAGATTCCCAATTTAGGCGAATTGGTGAATATAAAGTTTTAAAAAATGATTGTATAATGTTTAACTGACAAGTTGATTAAGGTTAAGTCATGCATATCCGACCCGTGTGGTAAAGAAAACGTACTCCCGAGAATAAGGAATCGAGACCTGAGTTGCTTTGAAAAAATGACTAACTCCTATTTTATGTAAGTTGTGCAGAAGCGGTATAGTTTCTTGCTCAATTCGAAACCCTATCGAGTGTTGGAATCTTAAAAACACAAAAACCTTTCTGCATTAGTTACTGAGAAGATCATTTATATGGAATAAATTGTGATAACTCTTTAGTTCAAACAGCTGATGAGTTTCAAAAACAAGATAGCTAAATTTAATTCATTCGTTTAAATATCTCATTACTGTTAAAAAGTAATCTCTAAGAATGGAAACTTTCTGGAACAGAGATGAAGTAACCTTTTGTTTAAATGTACTGAAGATTATGACCATTTTTGTAATGTGTTCTAAAAAATATATTATTGAAATCAGTTTAAGACTTGTATATATTCCTTGATGAACTCTTCCTGGAGTAAGTTTAGAAAAGATGATTGGAGCATCGACGAAAAACGAATTCCGATTTAATAAACGTTGTTACTAATTTTGCAGTCCATGAAGAAAGAATGATAAACTGAAAAACAAAATAACTTTTTCCTGTTCTGACTTGTTTCAATTAGAGATTCAAAAAATTAGTCCAACTTGCCAGGAAAAACAAAGAAAAAAAAACCAGAAAAGAAACGATTACTTAATACATGGACAATTGTGGAACGGCCTCCCAATCGTACTTGAAATTTTGCAGAAAACAGATAAAAGAAACACTTTTTAATAGTGTTGGATTGTGCATTATTAAGTAAATATGAGGAACAATAATAACATGCAGACGTATCTATTGCGGAGTTATAGATTAAAAATATGAGTAGTTTTACAGTGATGGTATCAGCACTGTATTCATTTTGCTAGTAAAAGGTTATAGACATACTTATCTGGTTAGTCTTAGTTTTACTGAAAATTGAGGCACATGCGATATCATTTTGCGGAATGTATGGTGTAAAATCGCTTAGTTCTCAAAGAGTAAATCCGGGAAAGAAAAAATAACATTAATGGCCACATATTTTCCTTCACGTATTATGAAATAACGGTAATGCGATATTGGGAGATATGCTATTGGGCTTTTAAATGCATTGTAAGCCCTTTCGAAAGAAAGAGAAAAACTCTAAGGCAACCAGATCCAGGCATTCAATCATTTTCCTTGCATACATAAATCATGACTTATAAAACCATATACTTCTTCTTTTAAACTATCCAAGTACGAGAAATGAACTCATTGTAGTAAAGAACCGTGTCAGTCTTGGACTTGCCAAAACAGTATTTTCTGGGTGCTGCGACGACCAATTATGAAACTCTAAACTTACCTTTTGACTTTTCAGTGATAAATGCACTAAGCCACGAAAGTTAACTTGGCATACCAAAATTTATAAGTCTAGAAAGTTGTATCAAAAACCTATAACTAAAAACAGGTAGCGAAGTACTTTTTACAATCTGGTTAGACCTATACAATAGGTTCTATGGTATTTTAGCGGCCCCCATTTTGAAATGATCAGCATTTACCCCTTGGGCTACAACTTAAGATGAGAAGTTGACCAATAAATACTCAAAATAACACTACCTCAGAGACAGTTGCTTAATAGCACGGAATTATTGTTTGATTTACGCCTAAAATTAAGTTGTTTAAGTTTGTTATGATATTTTGGCGGCATCTTGAATATGGTCCAAGGTTACCCTTGAGGCTAGAATTTTTCGATTATAATTAGTGTTAATATACTCAGTTGCAAAAGTCTGTGTAGAAGAGTAGGTTCAATGGTCATGCAAAATTTTAAAATTATATCTTTCCACATAATGGTATCGTGGTATGTTGGCGGCGGCCTTTTTGAATTTCTGAATTTACCCCTTTGCACTCAAAAAACAGCAAAGCAACCGGCATTTTTCGTGATCAGCATAAAAAAAATCCAGTCTAGGAACAATGTTTCAAATTGCTTCTACATAAAAAAAATGACTCATGAAGTTTCTTTTCATGAATTTCGTATTGTCTATTACAATACTACGTCTAATAAGAAACAGCAATATATAGTTTCATGTGTAAACTTATTACCACTAGGAAAATCTTGTTATTTGAAGAACTAACCTCAGGGCCCGTCGACAATGGGTGGGGGGGGCGGGGGGGTGGGGGGTGAACACCCCCAGCGATCCTCAAAAAGGAAGAAAGAAAAAGGGAAGAGTGAGAGAGAAGGAAAAAGCGAAAGAGGAAAAGAAAGAGGGCAATAGAAGAGAAAAGAAAAGAGAGAAGAGAGAAAGGGGAAAAGTACGAATGAAACAAAGGAGCACCACCGACATCAGAAATTTGAATTTGAACTCCATGCAGACTTACATAAATCAACATATCACAATATTTGGGGACGTCTCCTCAAGCCAATTAGTTTGTTCCAAGCCTAACCACAAAAAAAAAAAACCCGGTAATCATGAATGTAATGTACCAACAGTACTTGTGATCAAAATGTGTAAAATAAATTGAGAAAGGGAGAAACACGAGGGGAGCCAGGGGCCATTCCCCAAAGTTTGGTCTACCAGTATAAGGGGAGGAATTTTAGTCTGGGAGGCTGAAGGTGTGTCAAGAAAAAAATTGGTAGGGATCGATTCCTAGCCCCCAGAACCATAAACTTATAGGCTACTGCTGTCATTTGAAAATTACTCTACTTAACCCTTCAAAATACCTTTCCTTAATAGCTAAAATCCAGAGCTTCCGGGGCTCCGCCCCCTGGACTCCGGCAGGGGACTCTGCTCATGCACCACCTCCTTTACAAGCATTGGCGCTAGCTATACTGTGTATAGTTCCCCTTCGGGGGTACAAGCTTATACTGCCAGTATCAGTGCGCAAAACTAGAAACCAGTCTTTTTCTTGAATTGGGTTACATTTACCCCTCAAACAGTGTAATCTTGAAGGTTCTGAATACTAGAAAATCCAAAGCTTCGCCCCCTGGACCCCCGAAGGGCTCTGCTCCTGCACCACACCCATTAAAGACAGTGGCGCTCGCTATATCAATTCTCTTTGCGTACAGCTTATAAACCAGCAACAAAGTTCCTGAATCACTTAGAAAAGTCATTTTTTGTTCATATTATATTTAATAAAATAAGAGTTGTCCATCAAAATAAACAGACATTCATCCTCTGTCAGGTTTGAGTGGAATCAAGATGTGAACCATTCATGCCTGGCTGTTGGTTAACATTCATTTGTAAACGACAAGGTCCATGAATGGAAATTGCAAGAAATGGAGTTTCAAGTTATGCAAGTGTGATTGACCACTGATCTTGACCACTTTCATCCACACTGAACCAGTGTAAGATGAAAGTGGGAACATTAGAGTGTTACAACCCCATGTGTTGATTATACTGCATGTTTTTTTCTCCGATAACATGGGCAAGGTACGCGCAGGATCGTGCGAGAGCTATGGGTATGTTCAGGAAAGATGGACAAGGGAACACTGGCGTTATTCCTCTTCACTGAAGAATCCAGATTTTGTCTCCGCCAAGGGTGCGAATGTGGAAAGACGAGGGAACTGTAGCCAGACTGTTGCTACGAGATTTGGTCAGCAAGGTTTGGGGGATGCATTACAATATCAAGAACTCACACAACTTGAGGTTATTCACGGCAACCTGATTGACCAACGGTACATGGGATGAAGTACCGAAGCCGGTGGTCGTACCGTTTGCCCGAAACCATGGGTGACAATTCTGTCCACCGTGCAACATCGCTGGCATATTCTGGTCAACCAAAACATCAGACCAGACATATCCCATAGATCACTTCCGGGAGCACTGGGAAAATCTCTCTCTACCAAAGATTGTCTCAAGGGAGAGAATTCGTCAACTTGTAACAAATAAGGGACGGTGATGTTTTTGCCTGACTCAAGTCATGGAGACCCAACAAAATACTGAATTGGGTAACACGGCATGTTTGAACACTGAATAAGTGTTAACCATTGCATTACATGTTTTCAAACCATGCAATGCATCCGAGATGGATGTTGTGTCCTGACATTGCTATGGTTTTTGAAACAAGATGTTCCTTTGTTTCAACACAGGTGAATGCATTCATTATGAAAAACCTTAACCAGTGTCCCCGGCATAATTTTGCTTTGGTGTTTGTACGGACTCACAGCAGATCAAAATTAAAATGTACTGAAATGCTCATTTCTTGCAATTTTCCTTTAAGAACCTTGCCATTGTATTGAATGTAATCAGTCCATGCATGAATCTAACATTGAATTCCATCTAAAGCTGATGGAAAGAATGTCCCTTTATTTTGTATGCAATTATTGGCTTTCTAGAATAAATTTGAACATTTTAAACTTTTTTTAAGTGTCCAGGACTTTTTGCTGATTTACATGTTATACTACCCGTCTCAGGAGCAAAGTTAGAAACCAATCTTTACTCGGGTCTTTACTTGATTGGTTTCTATTTAACCCCTCAACAGTGGTCATTTGTTAAGGTTCTGAATAGCTTAATGCAAGAGCTTCCCTCCGGGTGCTCCGCCCCCTGGACCCCGCAGGGCCTGCCACTGCACCCCGCCAGGGGCCTAAGTCGGGGCCCCCTGTCACCCACCCGTTCAGGGCTTTCCCGTTTGCGCCCGGATTGTGTCAAGGCACTTGCGGTGTGAAGTTCAAACGATCAAGAAAATCTGGTCTGTAGAGCATCTACTTAACGGCCCTTAAGGTTTTATTCTCTCACTACGCTTCCAAGGACTCTTACTGCAGCAATATCATTTCTTCACTTTACCACCCCCCCTGACAAAATGTCTAGCGACGGCCCCTGACTCACCTGCACTGTTGATGAAGTTACGTATCGCAAATACCTATAGAGGATTTGCAACACTTTCGTTAACGTACGACAGAAATGACTCCCTTATTTTTCTCTATTTTGTCTATACCCTGACAATACTTGGTGTCCATCTTCATGAAGGGTTCTGCCGCCAACAAATAGACAGGAACATTCATCAACACCAGTAATGAACATACTTCCGTCCAACGAACAGAGTTTCATGATTACGGTCCAAGGCGGACTAACAAGTGGACAATGCTGAATTTGGGAAGAGTTAGGTCAACCCTAATGTCTCAGTGTTTTTAAATAATTATTAAACCTTTGTTTTATATAACCTATTATCTTAAGCTGCATCCATCTCCAGAAATATCATCCTCTTGCAAACTAGATTTCTCTTTATCTCTCAGTATGCGATTCATACAGTAACCCTATCCTTGCTACCATAACGTGTTCAAGATAATATATGTACATTGGTCCTTCTAGAGCAAATAATAAACATCAAAATGATTGCATGTGTATCTTGTGGAAGCAGGTGGCGGAACATCATGGTGTACATTTTGACGATTTTTGACGATTTCCGAAAACAATGATTTGCCCCTAGTTTCCAGACGATAAACCGGACGTTTTTTATATTTCACCTTGGCCTTGTCCGTATTACCCTTCAAGGTGGTATGAGGTTCATTTGAAAACACATTCCCGCCCCGGGGAAGTGGTTTCTTTGGGGAGGGTCCATGAACTCTCCTTAGGTACCAACGTGAGTGAAAACACCCTAGGCACTTAAGTGTTTAATACGGGTTTGACTTACATTTAAATTATTCCAAGCGTTTACAGACTAAAATTACCTTCTGCAAATCCTACTCTCTGACATACTCTAATCTTCTTGACACCCAAATGCTGCCCAGCATACAGTGTTTTAAGTACTACATACGCATTGATGTTAATGTTTGATTATCTATAACAACAAACATATGTCACATTTTATGTCAGGTTTACCATTTGTGTACTCATGCATACCAACTCAACCCGTTTGAAGCTACAAGCATCGCTGATGTTCATTTCCAGGATGCGCCACATTTTCTATCATCAACTTTGCTGGATTTAGTAAATTGAAGACAGTGCTAAATTTCTATGCAAATAATTTAATTAAGACGGATATTTACATTAGCCCTACTAGAATTGGCAACTTCCATGCATATCTAACAAATCTTCTGCTTCTTCATGCGTTAAACGTATTGCAGAAAATGGCTCACTTAGTTTCCCTGTGTTATAACCCATGGCAACCTTTGTGTCCCATTTTTATTGAGGTCTACCGCCCAAACAAAAAGACAGGAGGCTTCATCACACGTAAATAAATATAATTCGTCAACTACCACAGGTTATGATTCGTCCGGGATTCACGACAGCTGGCCAATGCTGGATTTTGGTAAGATTTAGGACATCTGATGCCTCTTTTTATAATAATTCTTAAATGTAACATTTCATTGGCTGTCCCGGTTCAATTCGACAATTACCCATGTAGTAGCGTTGCGTATGAGATATTGGAGGCAAGCTCTCTCGTCATACCGCTTTGCTACATTCACCACGCCCTGCCAAAGTTGCGTCACATGCATGTGTTTCGGTTTGGCGTTTTAACGCGATTATTCGCTTTTTGTCCTGGTGGTGTCGGCCTTAGATGATTTTAGCCTAAGATCACGAATTGGGTTTAAAAAGTGACCTTAAATTATAAGTGTTAAGAATTAAGAATAAGCTTGAAAGAACTCGGCATCCGGCCTCGTTCTTCCACTTAAAATAATAGTGTCGCCTTGGTTTCAATTCGTCGTAAAGAGGTTCCCAAAATGATACCTTTATTCTCATTATTAAATCCGGTTGGTTTAAATAACCATGATCTTAAGCCGAATCTCCCAAAAGCCGCCTCAATACGTTTGCAAACTAGTATTACTTAATCTCTCAGTGTGCGAATTTAACAGTCCCTATAGCTAGCGGGCAAGATCCCATAGCGTTTACTAAGGTTACGCACCCCTAACAATCCATAATTGGCTAAAGTAAATTGTCTAAAATTATCAAAATCATTTCTACGCGTGTTTTCACTTCTACTATGTGCACATTTCCGTGAAAATGAATAAATGTCATCTCCCTTTTCCCTGCGCGGGCGCGAATACAGTGACTAAGAGAGGATAACCACGTTCAATGAACTCCAGCAAATAATGTTTGCTATTGATAGTAAATCCGTTCCGGTTGATAGGAATGAATAGGGCACGGAACTTCAGATTCTCTGGAACCATTGTTATTGTCCATGACTTTAAAAAAGAATACTACTTTGCAGATCTGGAAAATAACGTTGCAGATCTTTGCAGAAACAGCCTAAAATCACCACGAAGCCAACAAGAAAACTGTAGATTCCTAGACATCAACTCTCGACTTAGCAACGGCTCATATAGCCTTACATGAAGGACAACAACATTCCCCTCTACGTCCATAAAGACAGCAACCACCCACCATCATAATCAAGAACATACCTTGACAGCATAATCAGACAACCCCACCATACAGAAGCATTGAAAAAAAACGGCTACCGTGAAACCCTTGATCAGAAAACAGCATACCCAAATAGTACACTCACAAACGGCAGCGTTCAAGAAACGTCACTTGGTTTATCCCACCATTCAGTGAAACGTATCAACAAACATTGGAAGAACATTCTTTCACTTGTCAGATAAGGGCTATCCCACCCGACATGATTTACACAAACCTTGAACAGGAATAACCGTCAATTGAGTTATTGTCGCTGCCCAATGTTGAATACAAATAATAAGCAAAGCACACAACAAAACTATTTTGCGCAAAGCCGAACCTTTGAAAGCGAAAATACAACCTTTGAAATGTAAAGTGAAGCTTAACCCCTACAAGGCAAATGCTTAACAACTGTATAGTTTACCAAGCAACTGTAACCCGCTGTGACAATTCTCATAAGGAACGTACAAACGTACATCGGACTAACAGCAAACTCTTTCAAAACAAGGTTCAACAAACACATGGCCCCCCCCAGCGTTAAACAATATCGACAAAAGGCATCGACAGACATTAAGTGAACATGAGTGGTGTATTTAAACACCGGACAGATATATCTTATTCAATCGAGTGGAAATTAATTAGTAAGGCCAAGGCCTACTCAACTACCAGCAAACTATGCAGACTTTGTCTAGAGGAGAAATACCTCATTTTTAATAATTTCCCCAAAACCCACCTTTCTTCACTGAACAAAAGAACTGAACTATTAAACACTTGAGACACGGAAAAGCATCTCTTGGTCACTATACGTAATCAATATGTCTACACACGCTGAACTTTTAATTGCTACTTATACAATGTTATGTAATCTTAGGACTGTTTATTGAACTCTATGTGAATGCCTTCACTTTGCATTTTGTTCTGAGGAGTGAGTTGGCCTGCTTGCTAGGCTGGGCCTTCTGAAACAACGGTTTTAAACAACAATGTATTAGTCAACTAACCAAGTCTTTTACAAAATCATTATTTACAGACTCCTGATTTCCCTACTTTGATGATATATTTATATTTAATATATTATACTATATATTATATATATATATATATAATATTACTTAATATATAATAATATAATTATATATATTATATATATAAATATAAATATATATTTCTATATATATTATATATATATTTATATATATATATATATATATATATATAATATATCTATATATAATATATATATAATATATATCTAACCATAATACCAGAACTTACAAATGGTAGGTTAATATAATGTATATTACATTCACATTTCCCCATGTGCGATGTTCTTTGAAGTAGCTGATCGTAGACAAAGTGCCAACATCACGATAAAAATACAAATATATACATAATACACACGAATAGAAACATGTTTGGCCTGCAAACAATAAGGAATTCTAAGTTACTTTAAAACACCTTGCCCAGTATGATTTATTTGATGTTTTAATGACAGAGAATCGGGCCACATATTTTTCGTTTTCTCTGCCTCCTCTCCGCCAACTAATCGACGCTGTGCCCAACTTTTCCTCTGTGACACGATGGTTGAATCTACTATATAACGAGTATTTATGCGAGTATCCAACCCGAGTAAAATGATTGCACATAGCAACAGGGGCCTGCCCTGAGAGACATTTAAAAACAGCTAAACTCAGATGGTAATTTCTACTTTTTCAAAAGTATTGTGTACGAAGATACTCAGTCTGCGTGGTTCGAATAGGTAGTTCTGGTATGGCACTGGGCTGATCTTAATTTGCAGGCGTCCAATTTCTGTCACACAAGTTTTTTCCTGCAGTTTTCCCCAACAATAGGACCATTTACATCACGTCCCTTCTTTTGTGCCTCTAAGCCATTCCTGCGAATCGTTATGGCCCATATTATGAAACTGACTTACAGATATATACAATTGGCCCAGTGTGTAACAGTCAGGCCGACCTATTCAAGATAACCGGTCCCTAACATGTTTACAAACATTGCTGTTGTAACTGTCCGTTCAATTCTTGGAAGAAGGAGGGAATTATGAAGAATTGTAAGGCTTCCTGTAACACGCCATATAGTTTGCAACAGATTTAGTAATGTGGGTCAATACGAATATTCCACGAGATTGTTTGGTCAAAATATAAACCAATTATTTAAAGAAGGCGCGTGTTTTCAACATGTGTAATCCCTGATAAAAACGGTCAGAGGAGCAGCTTTATTAAGTTTATAATATGAAACCTTTCTAAGAAAATGTAATATTTTTGTTTTAAAGCATTCAGGTGAGCATGCTCTCTTTCATCCACATTGCAATTACACATGCCTGCGCTGAGTTTTTCACATAGATCTTAATAACGGTAGATGCCGTACCGCCACGTTGAAGAATAGGGCGGTCATCGTGAACCATTACTGGCAGTCCAGTCGAATCGAAGCGCAATGCTGCCGTACCCGGTTGGTCGGGAACTGTTACACTGGTCTCGGCAAATGCGTGAATATATAAGATAATTGGTACATCAATTCTGAAATCAGGTAATATATGAATAAAATGGTACACCACCTATGGAAATAGTACGCACTGCGGCAAAAGATTGGTTTAGACTTTTTGCGCTGGTCTTTCTCCGTCTTGTGTTATCTGGAATCTGGTTTGTTCACTAATTTCAGTATGCTGATTTTCCGCACAAAAACGCTGCGGTTTCATCTCCATACAACTTAACTTTCATGAGATACTATTGAGGGTCGACTATTTATGTACATGTGAATAAAAGAGGGTCCAGAATTGACCCTGTGGTACACCAAAATTTACCACTTGACAATTCTGAAGTGTAGTACCTACCGCTCTACTAATTTTGCTTCCTGTTAGATAGATAAGAGTCGAACCAGTCAAGCTCCATACCCATTACTCCCAAACTCTGCAACTTATTCATAAGAGTTGGATGGAAACCGGCCAAATGCTTGAGGTACAGAAATCGGCACCGACAAGATGACCAACATCCATATTTTTCAAGATGTCGTCGTATACTCAAGAAGGGTTGTCTGAGTTGAGGGTTTGGGTCTGATCCTGACTGTTTCAAACATATTTGGCAGCAAGGTACTCCTGGAAAGTGATCGTGAACAATCCTTTCAAGTAGTTTCATCACCACAATGGTAGGTATACAGAGAATGTTGAAGATCAATATAATCTTTTCAATTGGTGTTGGTTTATCTATTTAGAGCAATAGTACATTCCGTAGACACATATGGATAATTACCCAATCCTTTAACATTAATACGATTTTTAACTTCATTTAAATAAATTTTCCAAGCGTTACAGACTAAAATGACCTTCTCAAATCCTACTCTCTGCCATACTCTGGACGCCCAAATGTTCTTTAGCATATGTTCTGACCCGGGGGCAATTGTAGTTTAAGGTGGTTATGCCGTGAACAAGAAACCGTCAAAGGGTACTTTCCACAGGCGATGTACGCGCGTATATTGTTTAGAGTCTCAAAATCATCAAAATATGGATAAGGGGTATGTTTTATTTGTAACCAAAAAATGAAAAAAAATTGTGATGTACGTGTTTTAGTAGTAATACTCAAGTTAAGTCAATTATCAAACATCTGATATTGTAAGTTAGAAGTAAAGCAAGCCAGATAATAAAGGGGCCTATATTAACGACACAATACTTTGCTTATTTGTTATGTCACAACCTGAAACAAACATTGTTTTAGGTAGCAAAAAACAGGCCGAAATAATTGTTTAGGGTATGTTTTTAGTCGGTGGAAATACTTGTTTAGGGTGCATTTTCCTACGCCCATGTTCACTGAGCATCATATTAACTTGATACAAGTGGCCCCCACGACATACGACAAATTGATAGTGGGCTAATCTCTATAAAACCAACATGTCACCATTTTTGCAGGATTACGAACTGGCTAACACATGCAATACCTACATCAATACCGGCTGAAGTCGACTTTCCGTCAAAGCGGTCGCGATATTAATGTCCAGGACTGCGCCAAATTTGTTCTCATCCAAACTTGCTGGATTTAGTAAGATTGAAGACAGTGCTAATTCTTATGCAAATGTAAATTAAGGTGGATGACCCGATTATCTGTGTATTTTCTCTCTCATATGAAAGCATATCTTGATTTCAAACCGTTTTGATTACAGAAGCAATATATGTACTAATTGGTCACACCATGGACTGTGGGGGGGGGTTGTGGGGGGTTTTGTGTGTTGTGTGTGTGTGTGTGTGTGTGTGTGTGTGGTGTTGTGTGTGTTAATGTGGTTCACCCACTTTGTGAGATTAATTTTTTGTCCATAAAAATCAAAAGGAAACCATTTTCTTCTGGCCTTAAATTTCACTGGGGCTAATGAGAAAAATATTAACTTTCCTCTGATACCAAAATATAATTTCGATAATGGGGGGAGGGGGCGATGTTGTCGATCGGGTCACCCACCTTTAAAACGGATCAATTGACTTTACTAGGATTGCATAATACCTTGTTATTTCTACCTACCGAGATGGTTTTCCTGCGGGATATCGATGTTTGCACACGGTTAATTTTTCTTTTCTTTCAATTTAGTGACTTGTGTGGATTTGGGTGGCATGTATATTGGCCATATCGAGCATGATGTATTAAGGCCAGGGGCTAAGGGTGCATGTAGTTAGCAATGGGGATTAAACGAGTGCCTGTACGTATCATGTTTGATTAAGGGTGCTTTTAGGTTGGTCATGTGTATTAATGTGTGTGAAGAGTGCCTGTCGATTAACCCTATTACGTCCCCAGAGAAAAATGCTAGCTACCTGACATCACTGCAAACAAGGATACATGTAGTGGTCCAGATGGGATTAACGTGGCGATTAAAAGGTAGGGGTACGATATGTAGGGTATCCAGGTGGATTAGGGTTCGTGTATAGTGACGATGGTGGATTAAGAATTCGTGCAGGTTTAGTCAATGTGCATTAAGTCCCATAGGGATAAGGTGTGTGAAGGTTAAGATGTGGATTATCCCGGTGTATTAAGGGTATGTGTAAGTTGGTCATGTGGATTAAGGGTGTGTGTATGATGGCAAAGAGGAAGGGTGCGTAGTGGCTGGATTGTGCTTAAGGGTCATGGCCATTAAGTTACGATCCCTTGTAGGGTGATCATGTGTGGAAGGTGGTGAGAGTGGCCAATCAATTAAGGCTACTGTATAATAATCTATGTGGATTTAAAGGGTGTGTGACCATATGGATTAAAGATGCGTGTAGAGTGGGCATGTGTATTAAGGGTGCCGTGTATAATATAGCCATGTCTATTAAGGGTACGTGCAGGTTTTCCAGGTGGATTAAGGGTGCGTGGTAGGTTGGTCATGTGGATTAATGTTACATGTATGGTGTCCAGTCGGATTAAGGTTTTTCCGTTGGATTAAGGTTGTTTTTCGCTTTTGCCTGTGCATATAAGGGCTGTGCCTGATAGTTGTCATAGAGGTAGTATTCTTCCATGGTTCGATATGGTCGTATATGGTGCCGAGTGTGACCAAAGTGCGTGGATTAAGAATGAGGCGGATTAAGAATGCGTGTAGGTTAATCTAGGGGATTAAGGGTGCGTGTAGCAGTTGTCAATGGGTGTATTTTCAGATCTGTAATGACGGCATCATTTTTTTTTTTTGCTGATTGGGACGAGGCCAGTAATCCATTGTAATACTAGCGGCGTGGGCAGTTTACCTAACTTTTTTTAAATCGAGTGATTCTATGGGCCATTTTGTCTCCTGAAAAAAGATTCTACAATCTTTTGTCCTGATTTTGGGTTGGTTTCCATGGCTTTTTATGTTATGTTTACATACGTCATGGGTTTTTTGAGGTTAATTACGTTATTTTGCCACATACCGCTAAGACACCAGGTTCACATGCCCAGGGGTGCTCGAGTATATATTGCCTCACTTTTGTAAAACCCATAGGTTTTCCAAAATAACCAGTTCCAGATTGTCTAGAATAAAGAAAAAATGTCTTTACCTTGCGAGGGCGTGTTTCCACTCGTTAGCACAGCTAACTCACTTCCCTCCCTGGTTGGAATTAGTTATAGAAAGGGATTACACCTCTTTACAACAGTGAGTTGCCTGCTACTATAAATTTATAATAATACCCCACATGCACATGCTGGTATGAAAACACTCCAGTACCATTCACAGGGTATTATCAAGGTTCATGCGTACTGTTGCAAAGGCTTGACATAACAACATAGAACTCATTCAATTTTTGCCACGCTCACTCACAAGCTAGTGATCTTGTTTTGGTTGTTCTGTGCATTGCCTTGCCTCTATTGAGGAATTTGGAAAAAAATATTTCTGCCATTGGAGAATAAATTAGCTATGTTGGATCTTTGCATTAATTGGCTAACCTATAAGCACCTATCGGATGAGTTCTAAGCAAAATCCAGGAGGACATCCTGTTTTGTTATTTTTTTTTTTTTCCAAAAGTAGCAGACAAAGACCCTACACAGACTTCATGTACAAAGGTAAACTCTACGAACCAAACCTAAAAATTTTCTTGATAAAAGCTTGCCTGTTCAGTTTTCATGAGCCAAACTGGCCATAGATATTCTCGTTTACAAAAGATTTGTAAAAAGTTCATACTTGCCCACCCCTAATAATACCGACAAATTCATTATCACTTGATCCATTAAAACGTAAAAGGGTTTTGGGACCACGGAATATCAAATGGGGAACATTCTTATCTTTGTTTTATATTAGATTACTTAAATAGCGTTGTCATACCAAGACAATTCATATACTTGATGTTGAAAGGGTAACATAGTACAAAGAGGTTTTGGATTAACAAAGATTGGTACTGTGTGTAACCATGGTAACAACAGACGCGCTATTCCTGTATTCTCTTAAAATCATACCCTGTACATATTCAATTGTTGGTTTATGATAACGTTTTAAGAGTAATACATTTTTATTAATTACTGTCGTCTCATCAAACAAGCAAAATTAGGGGGGCTTAACAACTCCTTCTTTCTGACGGTGCTGAAAAAGGCAAACAGATAGACGAAGTTATGTTGGTTTCTCTATTAACTCTCGTAATTTTACATTTTATGAAGGATTAACCGCCAACGAAAAAACAGGACCTATATCAACGCCGGTAAATCAATATACTGACCGGGCTTATACATACTTCCACGATTTTCAACATTTATTTCCAAAAGACGTTGCTGGGGGATTTGGTAGATTTAAGGCCTTATTGAATTTTCCGTTTGCCCCATAAATAATTATTTAAACTGACAGGCTCACTTGATACTATTTTGGATGTATTTTTTCAGAATTACGTAAACAGGTTGTTTTTTTTGAAGATTTCCTTCTCTCTCTGCAATAACTTCAATCCTTCTAGGCGAGCGACAAGCGACAAATGTTGCTTATTATACGTTTTGATTATAGACATTTTTATAAATTACAAAAACAGAAACAAAAACAAAAACAAACAAAAATCAAACTCGGCCCAAAAAAAAAAAACCACAAAACCAACCAAAATGTTTTCCGGGTACCATGTCAGACTATCACTTTTTGCTCCTTTCAGTTATAAAATGACCATGTCACTTTCCCACATAGGATAGGCCTTCCTGAGTTAGATTTAAATTTTGATCATGTAGTCTATAATCCAATTTTCGCTAAGCCTTCAAATTTGAGTTAATTAAGGGTGGCGTGTAGAGGGAACATATTGAGTAAGGGTCTGTGTTGTTGGGTCATGTTGTGTACACCGAATCATATCCAGTTCATATACCAGTTGTACAACCATAAAATGGAAACTTATAGACTGAAATTGTTTTTTGAACTTAAACAAAATGCAACAGAAACAATTTGTTGTGTTATCATACTTCTAAATTGTCACACAATAATGTGTCAAAAGTCTAGAAAAATCAATCATGGGAACATGTAAAAAATTAGGGGGTAAATTTGTACATGGTCTAAAAGTAAAACAGATCAAATTGTTTTTTGAAACCTACCACGACTTTTATCATTGGTCATGAAGATTAAAAGAGTATCGTTTACCATACCTACGGTCATTAGTTTCAGGATATAGGCTTGCACGTTCAAGGTCATCCTAAGGTTTAGAATCATAGGATATGTAGGCCCCAGAGGGTTTTTTGAGTCACTCCCACAATGCACCAGTTTGGGGAAATTTCACCGAACAGGGTCCCATGTGATCCCATAAAATCCCATTCTTAACACCTAAAAACCCTGGCTTTAATACTACTCCCACAAACGTTAGTATTGTTTCATGATTAAATGAATGTTCTATGGTTCTTTAACTTTTGGAACACTTTTTTATCCCTATACTGGTATGTGTTTTTAGTACAGTACCGTATAGGCACAGTGCTATGCATCAATTGGTTGATTCAAACACCTCTGATGAGACCATTTTACATATTGACCACTAATTACGTGGCCAAATGGTAAAATGAGTGCATGTATTTTTCCTGGTCCTTTTGACTATATGAAGAATTTGGGGACCTTTTGAAAATAATTGGGAGCATTCTGAAATGTTACCCCGCGCATGATGACCTTAACCTTTATTGCCCGATATTATTAAACTATAACCCACAGGAGGGCAAACTATACCATTTTTTTAAAATCCCTTAGGACATGGCCAAAATGCTGGTATAGATTTCAGTACAATCATGCCTACTTTATCTTTCCCACCTGTACAAACCTTGCTTCCCTGCAAATACATATTCCCCACTACTTATACTTCTAAGACTTTGATATTTATCTCTTCTTCTCTCATCATTTCAAGTATCACAAACCAACATGATAGGCAAAGGTTGAGTCTTGCTGTACACATAACATTTCACTTCTCTCTATTATTGCATAGTAATATTGCATTTTGTCTTACTTACTTTGTCAAAAACACACTTCTTCATTTCAGCTTGCCACACGGTTTCTTTGATTATATACTCTAGGTGGCCTGTATCGATTTGATCCCCCTTGGTAGTTTTTGTACCTGTCCGTTGATTCATCTTTACCTATTTGCAATACCAACATTGTTTCTGTTGTATTTTTTGAGGTTAACCATTATTTGAATTTTCTTGCACTATTACCTTGCAAACCATTTTGTAAGGGCTTAGTTTTTCTGGTTACTATCTTCTTTCACCAATTACTCCGGGTAGAACTACTACCTACAATAACCACTTGGGTGACCAAACAGGGTCTATAAGCGATTTTGCTTTAACACATATCGTCTTCGTCTAACAAATCAACACGTATGGTGACACGGCTGTGTTATGTGATTCGACATTAGTCGGCGTCTATTTGGGAATTTGAGTCGATTCATTGAGTGGTCATTTCCGGCCTGAGTCTAAAATATCTTTAAAAAATATCTGAAAATATGCAACGTCCCACATTGCCAATTAATATTACTTTCCGATGTTAAAATATTATGCAGTCAGTCGAGGTCATGAGAATCATTAAGGTTTTTTTTTTTTCAATTTTTTTTTTTTAAGGGGGTCCAACCATTTTCAAAATTCTTCCGATTTAGCTGAAATTTGAAATTACCTATATACAGTATAAACGTTACTGAAAAACAAAATCCCGGGGAACATGTCAGACTATCACTTTTGCGGTGGGGGGGGTTGTTTTTTTGGGGGGGTCCTTTCAGTTCTAAAAGGCCATGTCACTTTCACACATAGGAAGGCCTTCCGAGTTAGATTTATTGTTTGATAATGTAGTCTATAAAGCCATTTCTCTACAGACCTTCAAATTTGAGTTAATAAGGGGGGGTAGAGGAACATATGGATTAAGGGTATGTGGTTTGGGTGGTCATGTGGTGTGTACACTGATCTAGGACAGTTAATATACCAGGTGTACAAACCATAAAACACTGGAAAACTTATAGTACAAGAAAAATTGTTTTTTGATTAAACAAAATGCAACGAACAATTTTGTGTATCAAATTTAAATTGTCACAGAATAATGTGTCAAAAGTCTAGAAAAATCAACAGTGGGGCAAAATGTAAAAAAATAGGGGGTAAATTTGTACAGGGTTAAAAGTAAAACAGACAAATTGTTTTGAAACCTACACTGAACTTTATCATCTGGTCATGAGGATTAAAAAAGAGATAGTTTGCCCATCTACGGTATTAGTTGCAGGATTATAGGTTGCAAAACAGTTCAAGGTCATCCTAAGGTTAGAACATAGGATATGTAGGACCGAGGGTGTTTTTGAGTCAATCCCACAATGCCACAAGGTTGGGAAATTTCACCCGATAGGGTCATGTGATCCCATTAAAATCCCATCTAACACATAAAAAAACCTGACTTTAATTCTCCCACCAAGCGTTAGATTTTAGCATGATTAAATGAATGTTGTGGCTTCTTTAACTTTTGCCCACCAATTTTGATCCCTAAGTACTGGTAATTGTTTAGTACAGTACAGTATGGCACATGCTATGCTCATTTGGGATTGGTTTCAAACACCCTCTGATGAGACAATTGTTACATATTGCCCACAATTACGTGACCAAAATGCTGAAATGAGTGCAAGTATTATTTTCCTGGTCCTTGGGACTATATGAATTTAATTTGGGACCCTTTGAAAATAATGGGCATTCTGAAATGGTAACCCATGAGGACCTTAAACCCTTTATTGCCCTATATCTATTAAAACTATAACCACAGAAGGTGCAAACTATACATTTTTTTAATCCTTAGGACATGGCCAAAAATGTTGGTATAGATTTCAGTACAATCATGTCTACTTATATTTCCCCTGTACAAACCTTGGCCCCCTGCAAATACATATTCCACACTACTTAACTTCTAGACTTTTGATATGTTATTCTCTCATAATTTCGAAGTATAAAAACACCAACCATGAGTAGCAAAGGTTGAGTGCTTGCTGTACACATAACAGTTCACTTGCTCTCTATTATTGCATTAGTAATATGCATTTGTCTTACTTTGCAAAACCACTTCTTATTTCTGACCTTGCAAACTTTTTTCTTTGATTACACTCTAGGTGTCCTGTACGATTTGATCCCTTGGGGTTAGTTTTCGTACACTGTCCGTTGGATTCATCATTAACTACTTGCGAAATACCAACATGTTTCTGTTGTAATCTATTTGAGGTTAAAACCATTATTTGAATTTTCTTGCCACTATACCTTGCACCATTGAAAGGGCTTAGTTCTGGTTATATCTTCTTTCAACACTTACCTCGTGTATAACTAACTACCTACATTAACAATTGTGACCAACCAGGGGTCTATAAAAGCGCTTTGCTTTAACACAATCGTCTTCTTCTACAAACAAACGTAATGTGAACGGCTGTGTATGTGATCGACATTCGTCGGCGTCTATATGGGAATTGAGTTAAGATATCATTGAGTGTCATTTCCGGCCTGGTCTAAAATATCTTTAAAAATATATAAACCAGTATCAACGTACCACATTGAACACATAATCTTACTTGTACAGATGTTAAACTATTATGCAAGTCAGTCGAGTCATTGAGGAATCATTAAGGTCATTAAGGGGTCCAAATTTCAAAATGCTACGATTTAGCTGAATTGAATTGATCTATATGACATTATAAACGTACTGAAAACCAAAATCCATGCAACTCCCACTTCCCTCAAATACATCGTAACTTGTTAGTTTATCCGGCCGGCAGAAGCCAAAGGAAACCATGCCACTGCCCAGTGGACCAGAATGCAGGCAAGGGGTGCCAAAATACTCATTAAAGAGGTTGATAAAGCGAATGGTATTAGCAAGTTATGTAACTGGTTGCAAAGGCTTGCCTTACAACACAATAGGACTCTTCAATTTCACTCACAAACTAGTGGTTCTTGTTTGGTGTTTGTGCATTGCTTTGCCTCAATGAAGAGAAATTTGGAAAAAAATAATTTCTGCCATGAGGGGGGAATAAATAGCTATTTTGGTCTTTGACAATTTTTGGCTAAACTATAAATCACCTATGGTGAGTGTCTAGCCAAAAATACAGGATGAAGATCATGTTGTTTTTTGTTTTTTCAAAAGTAGCAGGAAAAGAAACCTATAGACTTCAGGTACAAAACTTAAACTATACGGAAGCAACTAAAAATTATCTTGAGTGAAAAGGCCTGACTGATTCGATTTTCAGGATCCAAACTGGCCATAGAATATGATCGTTTTACAAACGATTTGTAAAAAAGTCATACTTGCACACCCCTAGTAATACCACGACAAATTCATATTACATTGATCATTAAAACGTAAAAGGGTTGGGGACCAATGGAATTCATGGAACCTTCTTATTTTTTTGACGTCATCAATAAAATACTGTTTTCTGATTAGTTACTCCAATATCCGTCTAATACAAAGACAAATATATTAACATGATAGTTGAAATGTACAAAGGGTTTTGGATTTAACAAAGATGGTCTGTGTGTAACATGGTACAGGACCGATATTCCCTTTATATCTTAAAATCATACCTGGACATATTCAATGTTGGTTTCTGATAACGTTTTGAAGATTATTAAATTTTATGTTATTACTGTCGTCTCAAGAGCACAAATTAGGGGGTGTTACAACGTCCTTCGTTTGACCTGCTGATAAGGCACAGATGACGAAAAGTAATGTGGTTTCTCTATTAACCCTCGATAATTTTACATTTTTTATGAAGAGTACCGCCCAACGAAAAAAACAGGAACCTATATCAACGCCGGTAAATCATATATACTTCCATGAACTGGACACGGCTTATACATACTTCCATGATGGTCAAAATTTTTTCCAAAAGACGTTGCTGAATTTTGTAAATTTAAGGACTATTGAATTTCCGTCGCATTGCCATGAATAATTATTTCACTGGACGGCTCAATTGATACTATTTTGGATTGTAATTTTTCAGAATACGTAAAAAAGCTTAAGGTTTCCTTCTCTCTTCCAATACTTCAAATCCTCCGTTCTCTTCTCTGGCGCCAAATGTTGGCTTATTATAACGTTTTGAAGTATAGACCATTTTTTATCAATTAAAAAAAAACGAGACACAACAAAACAAAACAAAAAATCAAACGGCCAAAAAAAACCCAAACCTAAACATGTTCCGGGGAACATTTCAGACTAATCACTTTTGCCGCCTTCCCGTTCAGTTAAAAGGACCATGTCACTTTCCCACATAGGATAGGGGCCTTCCGATAGAGTTTATTTTTTGATCATGTAGTCTATAACCCTTATTTCTCTACAGACCTTCAAATTTGAGTTTGTTGCAGCTACCTGGTGAATAATTTTCCCCTGTATCGACCTTGAAGAGTGTGTCCCTCCGACTAGAATTAGGTATGTTCCCGTCCCGAAAGCTGTACATTAGCGTGTACTAATCTAGCTCTCACACAAAGAAACTGGTTATACCCGCTCCAGGTCTCAGAAGAAAGATAACCCCTGTCCATATTTTTCGACATTATAAACCACAGGAAAGCTGTTTGAATTTTCTCGTACTTCTGGTCATTGGTTGCAGACGCAGTCAACATGATTGACGGCAATAGGGTGAGAGGAGAGAGAGAGAGAGAGGAGCCGGTGGGAAAGGTCCGCACAAAGATAGCATTGATGTGCTGGAAAAAAGTTAAGACCATCAGATTGGCATATTTCTTCTACATATAGACAACCTTTTTGAACTTTTCACTTTTATATAAAAATATTTTTAATTTTAACTGGGAAACAACTAATAGATTACTGAGTACTAGTAGTCCTTAAATAAACAGTCCACACCATTTTATTGTGATTTTTACGTTGAATCAGGTTGCTAGGACAGTGTTTGTCTAATTTTGTGAAATATTTTAGAGTCTGTTAAAACCACGTTAGTTGACCCAAGTAGAAACATATGTAAGAGTAGCACTATCTTGGAGAAATCATACCAACCACGATTTAAATTGTTTTACACATCTTGGAATGATTAGAGGGATTCTTAGAAAGTGTTGACATTTTAACCTGGGAAAATATTGTAGGGCTGCTTGTTCTCCTTCCTGATTTATGGGTCTATCGTCTAGATTGAATGTTATCATTTCCATCTTGAAAACGGAGCCGTGCACAATACCCATCCCTAACTTCTTTTTGGTGCTTCCCACATACCACTCACGTTTCTTATCCCAACAATGTGGGAACGTTTAACCTGGATGAATCTCAATCTTATAAGACATTATAATGGCGGTTTTTTCATAAAACGATGCGGCCACTTGAAATGGACAGGGACACATCCGAATTGGATCCTTTGGTTCGGACCGGAACACTAGATCATACTAGTCAGGAGAACACCCCTTCAGGTGATAAATGGGGAAAATTAAATCACCCAATTGGGTAGAACAAATCTGGTGATGTACATAAATTTTTTAAAATCGACATTTTATATAGTGCCTTTCACAATGTCTCAAACGCTTACATTATTTATTTATTCTGCTGCTCCTAGAATTGTCAGCTGCCTTACAATGCCAAGGCATACTCCCATACCCTTGGGCGGCGCTCAGTGGACAATTCCTAGCAGCTTCACATTTTGCACCTGGGTGTAGAGAGGCAAGCGAGGTTCAAGTGCCTTGCCCAAGTGCACAACTTATTGGCCTCAGCGGGACTCGAACCCATGACCTTTGGGTCAAAGGTTAGTTCTGATGTTCATGTACTAATGTGGAAAAAAATCCTAATAAAAGCTAAAATTTAGCCACTTTTGGCCAGAAAATGGCAGTTTGGCTTATTCAGCAAATATTTGCGAAATTCCGACGAGAAGTAGTTTTTTGATACCTAGACCATCATGTAATTAATCAATAGGATGTTCTTTTAGCAAAACTATGAGGAGTTTGCCAACATCTTCGTAAACGTATTTCCGAAAATTGACCCAGTTTCTCTCTACAACCCATGACTATACTCGTATCACTTATCAAAAATGAGGTCTACTGCCAGGACATATCAGAGCCTTCATCAACACCGGTAAATAATAATACTTCGTCAACTAACGCATTTTATGATTACGTCCAAATGACCACATCTGGACAATGCTGATTTGGTAAATTAGGTTTAATCCTAATGTCTCATTGTGTATAATCTTCCTCCATTTGGATTATTAGTCTGATCTCATGCGTGCATCCCAAGAAATAACCACCCATAAATACGCTTGTAGACTAAAGCCTTGATATTCTTTTCCAATCGCACCGAGCGATTTTCGCGCGTGGATCATGCTACACTTGTATCTTAGGGGTCAAATCCGGTGTTGCGCACGCGAATCGCTCGCTGCGACTGGAAGTAGATCATGGGCTTAAGTATTATTTTCATCTATCCCGTATCCGATTATATACAAAAAAAACCCTACTCTTTTGTCTTCTGTTCGTTTAATTTTCTCTATAACCCCAAAAACAATATTTTTTTTTTGAAGGTTACCACTACAAATAGCAGGAGCCTACACAGCCTTGGAGAAGAGGATCTTTATTCAACACACTGTGGTGGATTTGGTAAGATTAGAACAATTAGGCACAGTCCTTAGTACAATAGATAAGTATTCTAAAACAATCTTTTATCATTAATAATGCGGATTTTTTATAAAAAAAAATATCGTGTGGGTACTGGTCTAAACCGGCTTTCCTTTCACACATCCATAAATATATCATGGCATAGTCTTGTTAAAAACATGCTTGTTTGAGATCTCATGGTGTGGTGTACAATACACAGAAAGAGGTGTGTGTAGAACCATAGTAAGATTACTTTTTACAATGTTTTAAAAAAACCTTTACATTTACGTCATATATTAATTTTTCTTAGAGGATGAATTTGATTCAATTTACCCTTGGACAGAAGAATGTGAGAATAGACAAAACAGTGCATTTAGGCCGTCACGTCAAGCGTAGCTCGGTTATTGCATTCTACCATTGGTCAAAGGTTAATGACAGGTTTGAGAGTAACTGGCCAATTCTAATCACTGGGTATTTCCCGAAGGTTTTGAACTTGACAGAGAAAAAGTTTTCCTCACAGCTACTTTACCTACTAAATTATCTGGAAGGCCAAAACCCCAAAATACAGAAACCATAAAATAATTTCTCTGGTATCTCTGCCAAGATCTATCTGCAACACACAACATATAGAATTAAATAAGCTTGTTCTTTTGTCGGAATGAATTATCTCTAACCATCCTTAAAATAAGCTTATCTGCAAGTCAACACAACACATACAAATTGCCACATGTTCTTAACAGCCTGCCTTTCTTACAATAGAGTTAATATGACAAAATCTACATGTACATGTATAAAGGCAAATTGATGCAAATGACATTAAATAATTTTGAATAAGAAGCAACACGGAAATGAAAAAGCATTATATCACAGCAGCTGCATAATTACTATTTAGCTAACATTAGATTTGAATAATATCATGCATTACGTAAAATTAAATCATGGCCCTCATTATGCCTGTCAAAATCGATGGAAGATTTGAGTAAAATTGGAAACACATTCGCCAAACAAAGAACTTATGAGACCTCAAAACTTGGGGTGTGGTGGGTGGGAAGAAATTTCTTTCTTTCTTCTTTCTCTGCAATATCAACACACATCCTTACATCTACGGTCTCTCTGATCGAAAGCTAATGACGATTGTAATGAGAGATACAAATCCGGCTCAAGAGGACACCCATTGGTTGCTAACGATGCGAAGATTGGGTATTCCCGGATGCAATGGTTTTGGGGTGTATAATAATTATAATAGAGCTGTTTGAAATTAGAGTGTATCGGTGCGCAATGGCTACAGAGCGCATAAGCTCTGTAGCCATGGCGCGTGGTTCAGGGTATTATGTTTGATAGAGATTACTTTTGCAAGGGAAGTTTCTGGAGTTGTGAGTTATTCACAGGTAATTTAACATAAGCATGAGTGATGTGAAACTTCATATTTTTTCTTAATTTATCATGTATTACTAAGCATCTTTTGACAAAGGTGTAAGAGATGTTTTTTTTGTTTTTTATTTTTTAATGTTCACTGGGACCGAGGACTGACATAGTAAATGAATGTAGCAGTTTCACAAATTACCGTTTGGAAATCCCCAATGCCCAAATCGAGCAGATCGTGTCCTACCCTACCCGTACAGAACCACATTGGGTATAGTCTCACATCGTGATCGATTACGCGGTGACAACAGAGATACAGAATGCTTGCCGCTTTGCCGTTTTGTAGTTATAAACGGTAACGAGATGAATAGTTTGTGTCCACGTGTCAGGCTTACCTAGGTCACCGTGTCAGGTTCACTATCAGTTGCTCTTCGGGGGGACCGATATATATAAAAATCCGACCTATGTTAAATCAAGGTCTGTACATGACTTTCTGCCCAAAGTGCTATTAATTTTTTTTTCCAAAAAGACCAGTGTATTATGTCTTTAAACAGTACAAATTTACCTTTTCCCTTACTGACCAAAACCGACGTACGCGACAATAATCGGTTGTTTTTTCCCAATGTAGGGATACGGAAGGTCAAGTTTTACATGAATGGTCCCCCGAAGCCAAATAATAAACCAATCAGCCGTGACGTCATCAAATCTTTATTTTCCAAAAATTGGCTGTATTCCCATAATAAATACCTTTTTAAGATTCAAACATCTGCTATATTGTTCTTTAATAATTAATATTCAATTTGAATGTGAAAAAGATGGGTCACATAAGTCTACAAACTGAAAACCAAGTCAGCCGGCTAAATACCCTTACCGTGAATGAATGAGCAGACGGATCCCCGTTTTCGTTCTAGCAGGCTTACAGCCACTGCGCGCGGCTGCGGGGGTGGTATGCGTCAAGAACGCATGCAAAACAAAGAACAAAAGCGCCGGGTGAGTGAGCATTTGAAAAAATGATAAAGCGCAAGGAAAGCTATGGCGAGCCAAAGCGACCATATTCTTCTTCTGCGGGTAAATGCATTTTCTTTGATGTACATCAGAAAATGGTATTTTAGAAAAACAAAAATAATGGATGCGTACTCTGACACAAAGATGACCTTAAAATGTATTCTGGTTTTAGGAAAATTCATGTGTTTGTTATCTTTGTAATTTGAATACAATACAATGAGGACAGCGTGGTGGTGCGTATTGTAGTGTCATACAATGCATGGAATACGAGTAGGATTTCCTAGTAGGGCAGGACCCGTATCGTACTTGCATGGACACGGTGTACCATTGATACTATTGGCCATGAGTTTGGGTATTCAATCAAGCCAGTTAGCCGGTGTGGCAGGAGATACGGTTCTCCGGGCTCACAGTCCGGGAACAATGGTGGAAAATAGTGGCAAATGCTTCAGTTGATCTTTCACGCAACATTAGTTTCACGCTTTATTCCGTTGTCGTCTATTGAGCCCGGACTATGATCCTGACGGACAATGAGTACTTTCACACCGGTATAGAGCCGCTGGCGGTAAATTCCCATCCCCGAGAACCGAACTAAGCTCTAGATCAAATTTAGATGGGCCCGCGGAAGCATGTACGGATCTAAAATGGTCGGATTCTGGGTTTGTAAATAAGTATTTGCAGGCCTAAACATATCATAATAACGCTAAAAACTTACATGTACATCTATAATTATTTTATTTTAGTTTGTACAGTTGGTTATCTTAATAATTAACTGAATGTAATTCATATAGTGAGAGAATCTAGTATGAGGGGTTATAATGTGTGTTATTAATAATCACATAATCACAAAAGGGAAGATTCATTTAAGAAAAGTCTTGGCCATATTTTGTATTATTATAATATTAGTAGGAGGAGATTCTGGATAAGTGATCCTATGGGAATTGTGTTCTATTATTGGCATTAATTGTGCACACCTCTTATTCTATTTTGGGGAGAAATAGTGGCTCTGAAAAGAGCCGTTTTGGGGTATTATTTCATGCCTGTAATCTTGCCATGCTGGTACTTTCTCACGATGAATGTTAGTGTTGCAATAGTCACAGTCACATATTGATAGTGACGGAGGGAGGGGGTGTCTCTGTAGTTAGAGTAATTCTCGGTCGTCTGAGACGACTATGTTGGAGAATTGACCCGGCGTGACCTCTATGACTGCGGCGAAAATCACGGCAAGCGCATCAGATTCCCAACTGCATTTTAAAAATCACCAGGCAACTTTTTTACGGCGAAGTTCGTCCAACTTCAGCCAGTTCAGATTACAATCACCTTACATTAGCTTCAGATTTGGCCTTGAGTTTCCTCTTGGCCTGCATCTTCTCGAACTTCGCTGTGAAGTTTTTCTACTCTTTTCCAACGAGCATGCCTAATTTTTCCGCTGGTACGCTTATAGGAGACTCATGGAAGGGCAATCACAGTATCCGGAGCAGGAAAAGAGGTCTCGTTCGGACTGTTTTTGCCCTAACCCCGGCCATCTCTGCCAAGACAAAGATAGAACATTTCTTACTAGGTATAAGAGACATCTTAAAATCTACGGTCCATATAGATTAAGACAGTCATGGGGATCATGGTTAAGACCTCGATTTCTGCAAGCCAAAGACTTGCGTAGATCTCCATCCCGTGTAGAAGTGGAGGAGGGAGACACCTCTTTAGCTTTGGATGTTCAGCAAACGATCATCTCCTGGCTCTGGATCTGGTGTCGGGATCACGGTTTGCAAACATCAGCCGCGTGAAATGTCTTGCTGTTATTACTTGGCTGTGAGTCGGGAATCATTTTGAGAATCACTAGGTCTAATCCCACGTCGTTGCTTTGTAATTTGCAGCACCATTGTGAACATAAATACAGTCGTTTATGAGAAATCCTGACACGATGAATTTGCCTTTTGCGTTTGCTTTTGATGGATATGCAGTATTCTCGATTAAATGCTGGATTGGTCCATTTACGGATCACATTTTGGCGCGAAAAAAACTCTGTTGCTCTCGGATCCTACGCAGAGTCACAAACAAAGGCGGGCGCAAATCGGCCTTCGCTTCATTTCCATTATCTTGAATCAAATGCACCTAGGCTTGTGTAGTTAGTTGGTATAGTACCGTTAGTCTGATTGCACCATCAGAGGATTTGTTGGCATGAAAACTGCCAGTAGCTATGAATACTAAACGTAAATGCTTGTGTTTTTCAAGATGTATTTCGCTCTTTGTAATATCACAGGACCACATACTCTATCAAATACCATATACGTAACAATATGAAATACGTTTTCACAAAAATAAACCCAAAGGAAAAAAATATGTGTGTCAAATCTAAAATTAATTACAGCTTAGACGTTTCATCTTCCCATCCATAAGATTTCATAAGTAATGCGATGAATACACGTACTGCACTTCTTCTGAGCTGTTGACCCTTGTCTCATTCCCAGAGGGCGTGTTCTTTGTAGTAGCTGATCGTATAGAGATATATAATACGTGCCAACAAACTCACGTGCCCCTCCCCTTTTCTGATCCAACAGCTTCCTTTATTTCGTGGTTCTGTCAGATTATGTATATCTAGAATTTTTGCCACTGTCCCAATCGATGGTGTGGTTGGTATCAGCGACGTAGGTCTGGTGATGCAACTTCAACATTGTTCTTGGTTATTTGGTTCTCTTTGCCCTCGTGAACTTTGTTTTGGTACTATCGATCCTCACCTGTGCTCATGTATCTGGTTTCAAAAAGTCTGCCAGTTTCGCCAACGTAAGGACACGAGAGTTTTTGAAAGCTAATTCCATACACACAAATCCCGGTTTCAGGATATCTCTTTTGTTCTTGAGATGCATATCATACTTTTAACGTATTGTTTGGCCTTCAGGGCAGTTTATCGTTGGATTTTAACAACATCTGAAGTTTTCGAACGCCTTGTACGTAGGGATAAGTACCATACCTTTAGTCTTTGTGTTTTTGTCCATCATTTGATTTTTGCTTTGCTCTGAATCTCTTTGCCCTTTTCAATGGCCCAACTTAGGGAACCACACGGGTTCAAGGGCTTAGGATATCCTTGATTTCTCACTTCTCTGTAAACAATGTTATACTTACGTTCAAGCAAAGTTCTGACCACACCGGACCCAATTTTCTGAAGGCGTGGAGGTTGGAGTGATGTTTAGATATTAGTCGATGTGGGTCTTTTGCGGTAAACACATTTCCAGGACCGTGCTAGGCAATTCCATAGGTACTCCACACCGATGATTTAGGGGACCGTAAAGACTGGCCTGTGTACATGCGCCATACAATTTTTGGGCAGGCCAGACTATATCAGGTTACAGTTTCCTTGAAAAACAGCTAGAGGCAGAGAGATTATGTCTAGAAATCAAGGGCAGAATTGCTTATGTCCTCGATAGCTGTTAGCGATGGTTCACCTTCACTAGCTGCGCTAAAACAATGGATCTGCTGAAGCGAATCTGGCCTAGAAGTAAGCCCAAAGATCCCGGGAAAGTGTTTTTAAAAATAAAAAAAATTAACTGCGCCCGTCCTCCATCCTTGATATGTTTCAAGGATGGTATCTCCGCTTCATCTTCTTCCTCGTGGGTGAACTTGATACTTTTGGTACGATCGGTCTGATTGAGCTACCGATTCCATGGACCCTCAAGTACTTCCTCTCGGGAATAATTTTCCAACATGTCGTCTGCAATCTTTCCATAACTTTGGATGACAGTGAGCGGGACAATTGGCAATGGCTTCTGTTCAAGCCAATCCATGAAGATGTTGGGCATAATGACATTGAAATGGTATACCCCACGGCGGCTTCCAAACTCTGTGTAATAATATCACTCCGTTTACACTCCTCTGAAGGAGAAATATGTATGATATCAACACAAATTCCAAGCATTGCATGATTGTCATCGCTGTTAAGGAAGGTTCTTTTTAAAGGTGTTATCATTTTCAAAGTATCCTTACAATTTTTTTAATGTCCTTCTTGATAGGAGTATTTGTAAGCAGCGACACCACATCATGAAAATTGAAAATATCACCATCCTCTATCTTGACAGATGCAAGGTATTTGGCAAGCTGTTTTGAATTAGTGACATGATGTTTCGTATTCCCTAACCGTACGGAATAGTAATCTTTGCGGAATACTTTTGAATTTGGGTAAGCAATAATTGGAACCCATGTAGTCCACGATGGTTTCACTGGATACGCCTTGTTTGTTATCGTCGAGGTGCAATAGATCCGTTGCGTGTTTTCAGGAGCTGTAGGGTACAGTAATTTATATTGGGGTCATCTCTATCTTTTCTCCTCCTTCAATCTTTGTAGGATGCAACTAACTTCCGTGTTATTTACAGTAGGGCCCTCCTTTAGTTTCTCGTATGTTTCTCATCTCCTGGCATGGTCGTGCCCTTGGTTTTCATACTCCTCGCTACTTTTCTCCGCTTATTCGTACGCCATTAATGCCAAAAGATGTATCCTTACCTAGCTATCTTGGGGCCTTCCTTTCTGCCTTACTGATGGTTCGAAACTCAGGATTTTTCGCCGAATTCACAACTCCCGCTAAAACCCCCCTCTGTCGCTTTGAGATCGTTTTACGTATAGTATTTGGCAGTTTGTGAATTATTTTCTCGCCAGGCACCGCTGTGGGGATCGTGTGGGATCCGGTCAAATGTTTACAAACCAATTTTTTGAGTTGGTGTTCCTGACAAATCGATGGCCACTTCCTCGTTCTTATCCATCTACTTCTCCTTCTTTGGCTTTAAATTCTCAAGCTTCCTTATCTGCCTATCTTTCGATTTTTCATGCAGATTGCCGCATGGTTTCGATTTTTTTATGGCGGTGAATGTCACATGTCTTTCGTCGTGATGTTTCTATAAGGTTTTCAATGCAAACTGTGTTTATTTTGTTTAAAGACGAGATTCGTGTTGCTCACGACGTCGGATGCGTTCTCTTTAATACGCAGCTTCCTTCTGTGCTTTTAAATTATATCGGTGTTAATTGAGCATCGTAATTTGAGACTGGTAAAGAAGTGACTCCAATGTTTTTTACAGCGATGCGTGAAAGTCATGGATTGTCGATATTGGGCAATTTTCTTTGGCAAAAGGTAGCCTAAGCACTGTAGCCCCTACTTGTTGAACAGTTTGGGTTTCACCATGGAAGCACTTTCTTATTCTTTGAATAAATTCCTCAGGATTGCAACGATAAGAATCATAACACAAAATGTGTGTGTATCAAATCCGAAGCATCACTTACAGCTTAGACGTTTAATTTTTCCCAGTTGGAAATTTTATCGAGTAGATGCGATGATACTACCTACTGCAACTTCTTCTGGCGCTGTTAGACCTTTGGCCTGATTCTCAGAGTGCGATGCTCTTGTAAGTAGCCTTATCGTATACATGACATGGGAATAAGTGCATAAGTGTACTTATCTCTAAGGACGAAACTGTAATGTCAACGCTTCCATTTTCAACGAGTAAGGCAAGTTTCCTCACCATATCAGACTTGGCATTTGGTCACACAGGAAAAACTTTCAAGAGACTGCCAGATCGACGTTCCTCGCTGATGATAAATAGTACTCACTTATGATCGCAAACGTTTTTAAACAACCTCCGTTTCCCAAGACCCATCCTATTCCCCATATCTGAACCCCGATGAATGGGTCATTCAGCTTCTAAAGCCTGCCATGAACGCACATCCCCCAAGCCACTGAAGCCATCTGGCAAGCCAGGGTAGGCGGATTCATCGCAGCTAGAGAGGCTGGTCAAACATTCAGGTTCTGAAGTCATATTTCCAAAATGTTAACCCTCAAGTACTGTTGATTCATTGGATAAAGGCTAAAGGCACTGCATCTTTTTTCAAACATCTGCATGGTTTGAAACACCATGCACATGTGTCGACAATGAAGAAAGAAAATAGATTAATAAAGATAGTTAGCGAATTAAAGAGAGGTTTTAGCGATTCTTTCAAACTTTAGAACTTTAGAAAAGCTGTAATGTCCAATGCCTAACCCGACCCGCAGGCGAACAAGAGACCGTAGATCTGGGACCAGGGGATGTCGGCCAACTTGGATGGAATGCTGATTGGCCAAACCCAAAGGCAAATGTATTGCTGGTTGATTTTCAGCGCAAAGAAACTAGTACTTGGAGTATAATCTGGTAAGCGCCTACTTTAGGAGACAATGAATGAACGCTAAGTATTTTTTTTCCGCGACGTTTCTTGTCTGCTTCCTTCTTGCCTGGCTTTTGCCTAATCCGCTTCTCATCATCATAGCCTGAGCTAGATCCCATCACTAATATACTCTTGCAAGGGTGGACCAGCAACAGAAAAAAATAATAAAAACATAAAACATGCGCTCTATATAAAAGCGCACAAATTATTTCATTAAGCCAAAATAGCCCATTATTGGTGAGATCTGAAAAGATTTGGTTAAACAATATCAAGAATCAGCCTACTGAAGGCCAAAGAATTCAAAAAACATAATATGAAGTAAAAATTCAATAACTGAATCACAAATATATTAAACTGAAGCAGCAAACAACCGATTATACCCTATTTTTTTTGCCCATTCATGACATCAAACAACCCTAAACCCATGATACTAACAACCTGAATCAGAAGAGACTTCGATCTGATAAGCTTGTTCCTCTTTGTCAAGAGTGCTACTCCTTCTGAAACAAAACCTTTAACTCGACACCTGGTTCCTTGATCCAAAAGAGACCCAGCCAGACTGTAGTTTTTCTCTCGAGCATCGCCTGAATTTAACTAAAAAACTAAAATTGAGCTTGATTACCTTTAAAACTTAAGAAACTTCGCCGACCTTTTCCGGTGCTGTAACTCTTTGTGTATTTTCAAGATATCTTTTGCCTTTCTCTTCTTTAAGCTCATAAAAGATTTGGTAAAATAATCATTTTTTTCAAGTGGTTACTTAGCCTCTTAATATATCCTCCCCACACAGCGGGGCCGGCCGGGGCCGCCAACGGCTGTGCTTGCTGGCTTGCTATTGTTGAGCTTGCAGGTATTGAAACCCAAGAGGAGAACACTCCGAAATGCCACAAACTGCAAACTGCCACCACCCCCCCCCCCGACACTTCCTGTTTTGACTGTTTTTTACAGTAATGTAAACACAAATGTTTTTCAAACTCGGGGAAGTGATTTCAAGGGTCCCTTTCAGTATGTCAATTTATTTTTCATGCATGTATTCCCTTTAAGTGTATAGGGGGGCAATGTGGCCCAACATTTTGTTTTTCTGGCGCCTTTTTTAACGGGAAATTGCCGGGAAAAGGTCTATGCAAATCCGCCATTAATATCGTTGTGCAAGTTTGGTGGGAAAAAAATCAAATCCTGATCCGCCTGACGTTAATATGCACTAGCGGGAGGCTCGCGCTTCGCGCGGCCGCCCGCTAGTTGAGTGAACGGGCGCGAATCATAGTCCACTCAATCTATGAACTATACTGGTACAACCTGGACAAAATTGCTACAGAAGGTTTTTTTTTGGCTGTATCTAGTAGTCAAAGCTCTCCCAAACAACGTGTAAAAAAGGTAGAAAACGGAAGCCTGTCAGACTGCTAATTTGCATTTAATTACGTTGACGTACGTATTTTGTCATATCGACAAATATGTTAGAGATCATAAGGCTGTTTAGGGAAAATCCAATTTCTCCTTTTATATTTGAACAGTTATTCATGCCTGATGCCTGCAAAATGTGCAGCTCTTGCAATTGATATATTAAACGTGGGAAAATGATGGTCTTAGTCAAGATGGCCGCAGTTTTTCCCACCAAAATTAACTTTTGCATCTAAATGATTTGTCAGACTACAATTCCGATGGGAGATCTTTATTTAGCAAATTATTATTGAGATAGTATTAATTCAAACAAATTGGGTCAATTCGATAACAAAAAATGTAGCTAGTGCGGGGGCACTCCCTACGTGAAGTGATGGGTATATGAGTCTCAGATCAATCGGTACACCAAGCGCAATAAAAAGGGGGTCATGAAGCTATTAGGGTGCCGCTGAGGTAACAATAGGAAATTCCTCTCCTACCGAGTTCAAGTTGCACAAATTATAACATTGCTGCCATTAAATTATAAATTTGTTCAAAATGGTTTGCGGTCGCATGTTGCAAATATGTGAAACACGGTAGGTTATTTATATCACTGACCATGGCCATGCATGGAATATGAGACTCTTGATCTCAACAGGCATACATAACAGCTGAGAAGTGGAAACATTGATGGGATTGTATACACCAAAAACTGAGTACCACTGCAATGAGGTTAGGTCAATCAGGATTAATCTTCTGCCTGGCAGAAGAAAAAGTGGATATCCGGAAATAGAAATTGGTAATAAACAGCCTCACAAAAAGGGTCATGGGTACAAAAACCAGTTTGAAAAAGGCTAATCCTGAGGCACCTTCTGTTCTCGTAACCGTCTCTCATTTTAAAATAATACCTTGAACTATCCACCGCCACCACAATTTTCCCGTTCCATAATCCGTACATCCGGGAGGTTACAAAGCTAAGCGTTGGGCCTGAATACCGCGGTCACTTGCAACAAACGGACCAACCGAAATGGTATGTATATGAAGGATGTCCCTGAAGGACTTCATGGTACATTTTAACCTTATTGCCACTAAAACCGGATTCCAAAATCCAAGCATAGACTGGTGGATACAACTCCCCAAATGGAGAACTGTTCCAGCTGCACTACATTCTGGTCAGAAAGAAGTACAACACTTTTGAAGTTTTTTAGTCTGATCACAGTAATTATCTCTTGTAGGGGGCCAGATAAGTCTTCCTCCCAAGATCCCATAACACAATCGACTGTATAAGGTTGTGGGAGATACAAAGCTTGTGAGCAGTCTGAGTATACTGGTGCAGCACAAACAAGTTCAACACTCTTGTTGACAAGCTTGAAGACAACAACATTGTGTTGTCGTTAATTAACAAAGTGGTGTTAGTTTTGCGTTGGCACTTTCAACTTTAGGGTGTTCATGTGGTAGAGGGATATTTCAATACCGTGAAGATCAACAGAAAGCACTGCCTAAGCGGCAAATCCGTCTTTATTTGATGATTGTGGTGGCGGGGGGGGGGGGGGGGGGGGGGGGGGGGGGGGGCGGAAAAGAAGTGCCTAAATCGCAAAGCAGGGCTAACGAACCAAACAGCGCACGGCGGCGCAGCTCAAGGCTCAGGCTCCCTTTATTCTCTATGAATAAGTTTTCAACAATACTGCAGAAACCGACCAGAAAGATGATCCTGAGATGGTGTCAAATGCGGCAGAATATAGTTTATAATATTTAGAAGTTTATTATAGTTTAAGAATTGATTTAAACATAAAAAACTGGGCATAGATTGATTTACTGATCGATATTGATCAATTTATTAATTTTGGACTTTCTTGCATGCACTCACACACTCACACACATTGAAGCCACAGACTTTGTACAGGGTTTGCAGTTGGTAATACAGTAAAATTTGTCAAATAATGCTGAAATTCAAAAGAAATTTGTTATAAAGTATGTTCACTGATGTTACTTCATAAAATTCCAAAGAAAAATATAGGTGAGAGGACTCAGAGCGGTATTGGTGGGCAGTTGTGGTGCTGTACGTTATATGCAGAATTTTCTACTCATATTAACATACTCACTTCTTGCACTCAACAGTTGGCCCCGAGAGCCTGCAACAATTTGCATATTCCATTCACCCCATAACAATATTCAGTTACATTGAAAGCAGGAATTTCTTTTTTTGAGGTTTTGAAATGCTTTGGGATTACATTTTCTGAATCATTTCGTTTTAAGCACGCAAGATATAAATTGCCTGAAAGTGGTATTTTTTGTTAAATCATCAATTGGGCAACCTTTGGTCAACATATATCATCCACATTTATAATATTCACGTTGTTCATTTTAGTACATTGTACCATATTCCTATTTCACAATCCACAAGCATTTAAAATCTACTAAATAATCGCGAGTAATTTCCAACATGATTGGTAAAAAAGTGCATAAATATCTAATAGATTAAAACTCAATTTATGTTAATTCATAAAAGTAACAATCTTTAATTTATGTTTTTTATTGCTCAGACCAAGGAAGCTTCTAATTCATAATTTACATACGTCCCATCAAATGAAACTTGGATACGAAAGACTTGCAAGAGTTATATACTCCTTAGTCTTAGATCGGAAGACCTTTCGAAAGCCGAAGCATCTGCTGCTACGCCTGTGTTAAAAAAAATTAAGGCAAGCGGGTATTATAAGCTTTGGCCCAACAAAATGGCCGACTTGCTACTCGTAATGCCATACTTGAAGCACTAAGCCGATGTTAAAAAACTAGCATCAAAGTAAACAACTACAGAAAAAATGGACTGAATGAAGTGAGGATATAAAAATGCGTTGTAATCAAAGTTATCTACTGGTTAACCCTTCGGTCATGTCAATGAAAAAGAGTAAGCTATGAAATCCTTTATCCGGGAACCTGGGCCTAGAAGTAGCCCAGATTCCCTTCAGCAGTTCCATTGTCTTAGCGCAGTGAAGGCAGAACCATTGCCAAAGCTAGGCGACATAGGGCAATGTCCTGGCCAGAAACTGTTCTTGATTTCTGACAGTGTGTCTCGTCGCCTCTGGCTATTTTTCAATGAAAACTTCGTCTGGTCTGCCCACAAAATTGTGCTGGCTGCATGTGACAACCAGACCAATCTTTACCGCTAAAATCCTTGATGTGCGGAGGCCCAGGACAATTGTCTAGCACGGGTTCCGGGTTTTAAAAAAAACACAATTTAAATTACGACGATCAACACGGTCATAAATGTTTTAACTATGCCTTGCATTAATAGCAATCTCACCCTCTTTATTTATATTCCTTCATGATGCTAGGTCTCTGCTGGTTTTATACTTTTTTGAATATTTTTTGTGTATTTTTTAGTTTAATGTTAAATGCTGCGGTGGCTGGCTTCGCTTGTCTTTGTC
>JAMKCH010021649.1:0-20524 GCA_023653785.1 Ophioderma brevispina
AATCAAATATCCTGTGTCCTCAGATTTCACAGGGTAAATGAGAAAAATAGTAGCTTTCTTCTCATACCAAAATGTGACTCACTTCCGGAAAATCTGGGCTTCTGGGACGAGCTATTAGCGATCGGTCCATGACTTAAAGTATAATATGGATGTACTAGTATTTACCTAGCTAAGGAGGTAGCAGACATAATTAACATATCTCAAGTACAATTAAATTTTGTGGTCTCTACTCACGATCTCATTACATTCAAAGAATATAAGCTTGGATTGCTCTATGACGTTTTTTACTTGGCACAGACCTTTGACTATCAACATAGGGATTCCATGGTGCACTTATGACACCATTTTGTTCCAATTGAATTTAAATGTTAATGTGAGGTCATTTTTAAATTTGTATTTATTTTTCAACTTGACCTCACATGACCCTTGATTTTGGCACGTGATTTATGAACTCTAAACCAATGAAGGCTCCCATATTGCACTTATGATTTAAGTTTAACTTCAGTTTTAATGTAGAGCAAGTTTACATTTCAGCCGAGTTTCAACCTTATTTCTCATGACTTGAACTTATACAATGATTTGATTTCATCAACATGGGAATTTCCCATCCGGGCCGTCGCCGGGGGGGGGGGGGGTGAAGGGGGGGGTCGACCGAGGCACACCCCCCCCCCCCCCACAAAATGACAAATCCGATTTATGATGGTTGAAGGTCCGCGTTTTGCCATTTGAAGGTCCTGTTGTCATGTAAAGTTTGCGGTTTGCCCTAAATTATTTTTTTTTAATATGTTTTTGTTAAGGGTTGTGGTGCATGGGATACGAATGACTAATGACTAAGCAGCTTGTAACCATTGCATTACGCGTTAGTGGTGTATTACTGTTTCCGCAACGTATGAACGATGTCTGGTACTAACCCCCCCCCCCTTTTCGCTCTATAGCCGCCCTGTGTGTTTCTCCTCACCAGATCAGCTTACGTGTTTAATGAGAAGGATGGCATGCACAAACACAAAAAAGAATCCAAAATCTCTTTGAATTCAATCAATATTCCACAAACGCGAATATTGGTCAATTTGCCGTTTGTCCAGTTTTTCAAAGACTCGAAATCGTAAAAATTGGCCCTTTTCGAGTTACGCTATAGCTTTCAACAGTAATAGTAGTGCGTCCTTTATTCAGCCACGACGGAACTGGCGTTAACACAAGAAAACACACGCCGGAGTTAATTCCACGGCATACACCCTGTTGACCCGTTTCTTTGACCCTTTTGGTTTTATGTTGTATCACTGAGAACGGTCTATTATATTCATGTCATCGACACATTTGTTGGATTAAAGATATGACAAACTAGAGTCGCCGTTCAAAATTACTCCTCTGTCAATTTCTAACTCAAAAGGTAAACAAATCTTCATTTTCCTGGGCACATTCGAAATTAGCATGAAAATGCATTTAAGTGCGTCGAAACAAGGCTATAGTCCTTGTTTTGTGTTTTTAGATGGCTTCTCAATCACCTACACTTTGGAAGCCACCTCTAGCCACTGACTGTATGTGTTTTACAACGTATACAGACCGGCCAGGGTCCAAGGGTTAAAGATAGCCTAAAATTTCATATTGTGTGAAAATGTGCTAGTGCCGCTTTAATGGTTATGTTTTTACATGAACGATCCAATGTCCAACTAAAAATTATACTTGGTAAGTTTCAGTTCCATCCAAGTTTGGTTTTTATTCGTCCGATTGGAAGACCTTATGGCAGCATTATTCGTGTCTGTCATGCGATCGTCAGTCGGTGTGTGTGTGTGTTAAACGTTGGTATACACTTTGGTAAAAATTTAAAAACATAACTTTTTAGTGCAGTGATGGATCACGTTCATACTTGGGATGCTTTTACATTGAGTCAAGGGGTCTTATGTGGGTTAACAGATGAGGAGGTCAAAGGTCATTCAGGGGTCACTTAGGGTCATATCTTGTGCATGTGGTATTTACTTTTTGTTGAAATGTTGTCTAGCATGTGTAGTGATGGATCAAGTTCATACTTGGTATGCTTATACATTGAGACATGGGGTCGTATGTGGGGTAACAGATGAGGAGGTCAAAGGTCATTCAGGGGTCACTTAGGGTCATATCTTGTGCATGTGGTATTTACTTTTTGTTGAAATGTTGTCTAGCATGTGCAGTGATGGATCAAGTTCATACTTGGTATGCTTATACATTGAGACATGGGGTCTCATGTGGGGTAACAGATGAGGAAGTCAAAGGTCATTCAGGGGTCACTTAGGGTCATATCCTGTGCATGTAGAATACACTTTTGGTTAAAATGTCTAGCATTTTAGTGCAGTGACTGGATCAAGTAAATATTTGGTATGCTTATACATTGAGGCAAGGGGTCTTGGGAGTCTTATGTGGGGTACCAGATGAGGAGGTCAAAGGTCATTCAGGGGTCCAGGGGTTACTTAGGGTCATTATATCTTGTGCATGTGGTATACACTTTTGGCTAAAATGTTGTCAAGCATTTTAGTGCAATCAGGGTCACTTAGGGTCATAATGTCTCGTGCATGTGGCAGAGGTAATTCAGATTAAACAGTGTGAATCAAATTATGTTGCATCTTGGGAGACTACAACATTGATCTCAACTCAAAAACCCATTGCTCTTCCATAACCATGATAACAGAGATGATGTCCAAGTACTTCTCATGCAAACAAATCATTCAAGAGCAACGTCTTATTGGTCATAATCTACACTAATCTACCCGCAACTCACTATACAGCAGGAGTCATGGAATCATATTACTCTAATTAGACAATGGGGCATGTCCTTTTATATTGTTGTTTCGTAATCCCCATCAAGGGAGAAGGGCAAAACCAAATGTAAATTCATAACAAATTATTAAAATGACATAATCGTCTGTTGCCCAATATAACATTTGCACATTTTCTTGAAAATGAATAAAATGTCACTTATTTCCCCCAATATCAGTGACCAATAGATATTCAATTACAGGCCTGGTGTGCGGTTTAGAAAAACACTTCAGATTCCTTTTCATCTGGGAGTGCAGGACCATTGTTATATTGTCTCACGGTTGAAAAGACTCAGGTGTTACCACCTCTCCGATTTAGACGAAGTCTTTTTTTTAATGAAGTAAGCGCAAAATACTTATCCTCATTCGCCAATAAATAAATTTTGAGCTTCTATAGTGCGTGTTCAATTAACTTTGTCCATGTTTTTCATCATTTATTCGAAAAGGAAGAAAGACAAACAAACATCATGCCAGAATGTTGCTGGGCAAGCATTGACCTAACAACTTTGTGCAGAAATAAACTCCGTAACTTATTGCTTAACTTCATTTGTATTCAAATTACCGCGCTTTCAGAAGAAAACTTGTGGAGTGATATCGAACCCTGGCTATAAAACAATGGCTCCGCATACCGGGCCCATTGTAATATCTTTAGTTAAATGGTTTGCTGAAGTCTATACATATCCATTGGTCACTGATATTATGAAAGAGAAATTGATGTGACATTTTATTCATTTTAAAGAAAATGAGCAAGTTTTATTTGGGGCAACAGACGGTTATGTCATGTTAATAATTTATCAATAATTTTTACACCGGGTTTTGTCTTATCCCTTTGAAGGGACTACGGAATTTGTTATGCAGCTTGTTATTTGGTCTACGCCCCATAGTCTAAATCACAAGCCTGTATATCTCTTGTGTAACAATTATCCAAACCTGTAAGTACTAGAATATCCAATTCATTACATTGCCACATTGTACTAACTCCGTAACTCTACTTTCTCTCCCTCTCTATTGAAAGTACTTCCACAAAGGTACCACATGTAATGTATATGTATTAATATAGAAGTCATTCAATGTATATATATAATTTTATACTTTCCTGTACACTTATTCTCTAACCACATAATCGGACGACTGTAGCACCGCAAAGTGTAGCAACGCCGCAAAGTGTAGCAATGTTGTTACGTTTTGCGTTGAACTCCTCAAAAAGGGGCAACTGAACGCAAAACGTAACGACTTTTCTGTAAGGCCAAAAATCAACTCTTTTGGTTCAAAGTGGTCAAAATAATGATTTTAAAACAAAAGTGGACACTTTGGTTGGTGCCCAGGAGGTTTCTGGATGGTTCCCGGATTCTTAGGCTCCTTCGTGTATAAATGGTTGTTGAGCATTGCCTGGAACCCAAATCGGCTATATTGGTTCAAATGGTCAAAATAATGATTCTTAAACAAAAGCGGGCACTTTGGATGGTTGCCGGGTGGTTTCTGTATGTTCCGGTGTTTTCGGCTCATTGTGTTTCAATATTTTGATGACATTGTCTTGATCCCGATTTACTTATTTGATTCAAAATGGTCAAATATGATTTTTAAACGAAGTGGGCACTTGTGGATATTTCCAAATTGGTTTCTTAAATAATGGTTCCCGGTTTTTTCGGCCCCTTTGTGTTTCAATGGTTGAATGAGCACTGCCTGGATCCATATTCAGCTATTTTGGTTTCATATTGGTTGTCATGAAAGATATAATTTAATTTCCTCCCTCATAGTGCAAAACTTTCTATCGCGGGAAACTGCTGGTCACAGTTTGAATATTTTTTAATATGTGTGGTGAGACCACTGGAAGTATTATGTATACATATCGAGTAATGCTTTTGTGAGGGTCAGTGGACTTCGATAGTTGGTCACTAGGCTATTGAGATTGGTCATCTGTGATGGACATGGATGTTGATGATCCTCCAAGTTGTTTTTTAAATTGACCATGTAGGTTCCGCAATGGAACATTAGGGAGAAGTTTACAGTCAGCTTTACCCAATTTATGTGCTTAAAATTCGGCTACAGGTAGCTTTAAATGCAGTGCCCAAGGCATTTCAGGCCATCAATTTTTGTGCGCTATTTGCGTAATGTTAGTGACTGCAAACGCTGATGACATTGGCATATTTGGCGTGATAAGGCGTACTGGTGCGGTTTTTGGTGCACCGCCGAAATTCCTCCAAGCTAGTCATTCAATGAAAACTTAGTTTTTGTAATTCTAAAAATACTGGTCATAATTCCGTAAATGTCATACCTGCGTCAAACTGACCTGAATTGTCGAGTTGTAGTAAAATATTCACCATACTTCTATGGTTAATTATTTTAAATTGAATTGGATGAAAATATTTATAGATTGTATGGCTATAAATGGATATATATAAATTGCATTTTGGTATAGATATGCAATTAATGAGGTGCAATTATGAACCGGATCAGTCTACACAACGTACTGATCAAAACTCAAATAACGGCGTGATAGTCGTTTCCCAGAGTATTTTTGGTGCAATTATGCAATGCTCAAGAAAAACTGATTCAAAGGAATTTACTAAGGAAGTTTTAAAGTGAAATATATTAAATGATTACCTTTTAGTCATTTAGCTTTTAAGGTGTTTAAAATAAGATGTGTCGGTCAAGAGGCTGGTCCAAGTCTATTACCATATTTTTGTTGTTGGGTGTAAATTTTTGTTTGTCACAGCCATAAAGGTGTAATTTTCTGGGCTGATGACAACCGTCAACGATGTCCATGGGTAAGCATGGCGAGCCAGCTTTTTTCTTGTCAGGGGGGTCAAAGGGGGGGCACACCCATTTTCAGGGGGGGGCAAGCATTAGTAAAATTTGTTAGTATATATATGGCCCTATGTAAATCACTAATTTTTGTCATGGGGGCAAGAGGGGGGGCAAGATTCCCCACAGGGGGGGCAGCTGCCCCCTGCCCCCCCTCTGGATACGCCACTGTGGGTAAGCCGTTATGTCAACCATGTTAGCTCTGTTCTGAATACAAGATGTTTACTACCGTGTCGCATTCGTGTCCACTTATAGTCATCAATGTGGAAGACGACTTGGAACTGTCTACTGAAGATACTAAAGGTTTGAACCTACTAGCGGAAGAATATGAACTGATAGACTGATTTTAATATCGCAAGGTTTTTGTGATTAAAGGCCTATTTGGTCGCGTCGCGATACAATATAAAAAAAAAAAAAAAAAAAAAAAAAAACAAAAAAAAAAAAAAAACAAAAAAAAAAAAAAAAAAAAAAAAAAAAAAAAAAAATATCCCCCCCGTAGTATTGTTATTTACTAACTAGATTTTGTGTATTGTGTAATATGGTCATACAATGACCTATAATGTGACATGAGCCACAATTTGATAAAACTACTGACAATACTTATTTGGTTTTAAGGATTTTTGGCTTTGTAGTAAGTACAACGTTGTGTCCATTGGTCACATTAATACTTATGACCACTCACTTAACAAATATTGGGGAATAGTTAAATAGTTCACTTAAAAATGAGAATTCTCATGTAAACATGGTACGTGAAACTACCATAATTAATATTCATTCAGTACAATGCTATTAATATGTACGTGAACCCTACATTTAACAGCATTTGTACTGAATGGCATTTTGTTAATGACGACTGTAATATGTTAACTATGAGGACAGTTTAGTTAAATCTGCTGACGTACTAGGTCCTGGCTTTTGGCAGCATTATACCTACTGTCTCTTTGTTACATATCCACTTCATTCAACTGTACATGTCAAGTTACAGCCCACCACTCTAACTCTGAATGTCATTGAATTCATGCAATTGCAATATGTATTTATTATCTTGTTGTCCGCATACGGAATACCCCCCTCTAATTGTCAATATGCATAATACTTGGATGGAACTTAAACCAATGTCTAAATGCTGAATCAAAACCAAACTGTCTTATGCATTTGTATTGTGAACCCAGCTTCATGTTAGGCTTTTCTTTAATGTGACCCATTGTCAAATATTTATTTGAACAAAAGGTGGTCACTTTGGATGGTTCGAGATTGTTTGTTCTTGATGGTTCCCGGTATTTTTTGAGCTCCGTTTGTAAACATGGTGTTGACTTGGGCCTGGAACCAAATCGCCATTTCTGGCCTTATTGTCAAAATATTGATTTTTAAACAAAAGTGGACCTTTCCCGAATGTTGTCTGGTTGGTTCACCTTGTTTTCGGCTCCTTTGTGTCTTAATGGTTGTTGGCATTTCCGGAAGTGTTTTCTAGAAAGTCCTTTATTTTCAGATTTTTTGCCTATATTACAGCTCTCCTAAATGAAAAGTATCTGTAAATTTTCGTCAAAAACTGTGCAACTTATCAGGAAGCCTCCTCAATTTTCGCCTATAATACCGTAATGGTTGTTACGTTTTGCGTTGAGTTTCCCCTTTTTTCCACATCTCAAAAACGCAAAACGTAGCAAATTTGTTACATTTTGCGACCAGCGATGTAAATGTTTACCAATTTTTTGATGCAGGCTATCTAAAATGAAAAAATACCTATAAATTTTCGTCAACATGGTGCAAATTATCATGGAAACCCCCCTTCAATTTCAAGTGTTTCTAGACAATTGAATTTTTCTAGTTTTTTGCCTATGTTGCATATGGATTGCTACGGGTTTGCGTTAATGCAATCTTAACGATTTTATGAGTAAACCAAAAACAGAAATAAATAACTTTAATAGAAACGTGGTACAAACTACATGCTACTTGCTCTACAATTTCAAGCGATTCTAAAAGTTTTAATTTTCAGATTGCGCCCTATATAATTTTTTCGATGCAGGCTCCTAAATGAACATACCTATAATTTTCCGTCAAAAACACGGTGCAAATTAACATGAAAACCTCCCCTATCAGTTTCCAAGTGTGTTCTATAAAAGTCGAATTTTCTTTTTTTTTTTAAGATCTTTGAAACACACAAATTGATTCACATATGGATTATGTTTATATTGGCGTTGATGCCAATCTTAACGATTCTTTTCCACGAGGAATCGCTAAAAGCAAGACATTGTAAATTCTTTTAATATAAAGTTGTGAAAACTATCATGTCTCCTACTCTTAGAAAGCAAGCGTGAGATTTTGACCACCACTTATGGTCCTGGGGCATAAGTTTTTGGCAACCGTTTTCCAGAGCGGAGCAATTTATTTAATTGATGCTGACCACAATATGCATTATCGATTTATTCCGTAAATGTTATCAAGGTTTAGAATTGCAAAACTGATACATCGATTCTCGCTGGTCTTGTGGTAGGTAGCTGACCGACTATACAGTGGTCTCAGATTCGAATCTTGCTACTGCCTCTTTTAAAATAATAACATTTTTCATTATTTTTTCAGGTTAGAGGGAAAAATTCTAAGTCCAAAAAAAAGCTACCCTTTGAGGTTAGTGAGGGAGATCTGCTCCCTGAGCAGTGTTTGTGGCAAAAACTACCGCGTGCACTCTCAAATTTTTAATATACAGTTTTCAAGTCGAATTTTCTAGGTTTTTGGCATTGGTTGCGTAATTGGTCTGTTACGTTTTGCGTTGATGCAAATTTTAACGATTTTTCAATGAGTATTCGCTAAACAGAAATAAATATATAAAATTTTAATAGAAACGTGGTACAAACTATCATGGCACCTGCTCTAACAATTTCAAGCGATTCTAGAAAAGTTTAATTTTCAAATTTTCGCCTATATAAATACTGTATATGGATTGTTACGTTTTGCGTTGAGTTGCCCGCCTTTTTTCCACATCTAAACGCAAAAGGTAGCAAAGTTGTTACGTTTTGCGGTTGATGCAAATTGATCGATTTTTTTATGAAGGGCTCTAAAATGGAAAATACCTATAAATTTCGTCAAAAACATGGTTGCAAATATCATGGCAACCTCCCTATCAATTTCAATTGAGTGTTCTGAAAGTCGAATTTCTACGAATTTTTTGCCTTATGTTGCATATGGATTGTTACGATTTTAATGAGTAATAACTAAACAGAAAAGAAATATTTTAAATTTTAATGAAACGTGGTACAAAAATATCATGGCACCTTGCTTTCTAACAATTCAAGCGATTCTAGGAAAGTTAATTTTCAGATTTAGCCTATATAAATGCGTATATGGATTGTTACGTTTTGGGCCTTTTGGAAAGTAGCCTATTGTTTTTCCACATCTCACGCACAAATGCATGCAAAATGTTAAGTTTTCAAATCTGTCAAAAAAGCCATGACAGGTAAACATGGCAGTGATGTCCATCCATCAGCAAGCAAGCACGTATATAAAAATGAGATTTATTCATATATTCTGAATTGTTACACATTGTAAACGTCGGAATTGGTTTCAAATAAGCGGAATTGCCGGGATCATATTTTTTGTCAAGGTTAAATATTTTTCTATGTGTACACTCCCAGTATGTGACATGAATTCTTAAAGAATTCTCTTCAATCCCCATCCCTCCGCTCTTCCGTCGCTCTCCTTCATATCTCACTAATACAACGATTCTAGTTCTAATTCTCTTATTTCACACTCTTTAATCTCACTCAATTCCTATCTGCTCTCGCTGACTAAAAATTCCCGTAAACCATTACACAACAGTAGATGAGCTGGGATGCTGTAACCAACTCCCACAGAGTTTGTCACCCAATCTGAACTTCGAATGTTTTTACGCTTAGAGAGCGGAGTTATTCTTAGGTGTAACCAGCCCCACTTGGCGGTTTATAAAAATAAAACTCGCCCTAACTACGCGATACGTCGGTTTGTTCTGAGGAACCTCCCTTGCATTTACTCATATAGAAAAAGGAGATTCTGTCTCCATGGGGCTTTGGTTTGCATAGATCATGATTGCAGTCTTATTATTTATGAATTGAATTTTAGCGCTTGTCTATCATTTTATTTGCCTTTAACCCAAACTGGTTGTTGGTTTGCTGACCTCGTGGAGGGGCACGGGAGTGCTAGGCGTGTGGATAACATACTGACACTGATGATGTACTACGCACTGATGATGTCAACTCCGTCATTTGAGCCACTGATTTTGTGCGACAAAAAACTGTCATTTGGTCAAAACGGTAACGTCTCCGTAACGATCAAAGATTTGTTAAATTTACCGTTAAAAAGAGGCTTGCCTCTCATTGCTTTCGAAGTACCAAAGCATACTTTAAGCGTGAGTCAGACGGTATATTCGCAGGGGGGAATAGTTCAACGATTGCCGAGGGATATTCAAATGCAAAACTAGAGTGTTTTGAAAAATAAACACCGAAACAAAATACCCAAATTGTCACAAAAATGGTAGTAAACAAAATCGACCGTGAACAAAATATTAGATATATGTGTTTAGTACGAATGATGAAAACCTTTTCTGAAATTATTTGGAATTAAAGCGAAACTAGATTCAGGTTCTCGCTTTTTAAGGGGAATTAGTTTGGGATTACATCGGTATGATCGGAACCTTAGGCGCGCAACATTGTAGAGCAAAAATGCGCCAAACCCGAAAATACATTCCAAAAAAAAATGTCATACAAACAATTAAAAAATTAAAAATTATAAAACTAAATTAAAAAAGTTACACATTTCCAATGAAACACAAAATACATCAAAGAAATAATTCATCCAAAACTTGGGGAAATGCAGAAATTATAGGTCCAGCCACTGCGTTACTCTGCGGACAAACTGCCCATAGACCGCGCGGGCCGCGATTAAGGGGGGGGGGTGTTAAGGCAGGACCTTTTCAAATGGTCCAGTTTTTTTAGTTTTTTCATGTTTAATGGCATTAATATGTTTTCTTTCACATAAATTTTAACAGAATCTAAAAGATATTAATTTTTCCTCATTTTTGTTCGTTTTACTTTAACTATGTTACGCATATTTGACCAAAACAAAATCACATGTGCTCAACTGCAGAATGGCGGGTAATTTCGCGTATTCCGCAATACGCGCCTTGTGCCATGCGGCGCGAGCGAGCGCACAAGTTGATTTTGATCATAGCGATTAGCCCAGATGATTAATTTGACTGGTGAGAAGCAGTTGCGAATAAAGGATGAAACGTTTTGTGTTTGGAATAAGGTTATATTTTGTAGCGAAACGGAACAATTTGGACACAATGGCGATTTTTTTCTCTGTGTTCATCTTTCAGCGATATTTCGTGATTTTTGGTTCCCAGTTTTTCTCGAAATCATATCAGGCACCGTGTAAGAAATGAAATGCCCATCGTAATAAAAGCATATGGAAAATCTAGGGTCGGTATTTTTTTTAGTTTTTAATTTTTTTGGTTAAAACTCGCGATTTATTCCAACTTTGAAAACAATCTTTGCGTTCTCCAATATTGACGCACGCGGATTTTTTGCCTTTTTGGCAGTAATATGAAAAATAGTCCACAATTTGAAAAAACGGGAATACCGACCCAAGAATTATGACTCTGGAATACAAAAACTAACAAGGCACATTTTTATACCATTTCTATGTTTTTTATATGGAAACCCCCAAAATGAGTGAAAATCCAACAATTTTTCATGATTTGCTCAAAATATCCACATTGTGTTGGGAAAGATGATCATAGAGTTTGGATTCCTTGAGTATTTCCTTTTCAAAATGATACTTGTTGAACCCATAATTATAAAAGATACGGCAAAAAAAAAAACAGTTCCTTTGATCCTGCCTAAAGGCCGACTCAGAGATTTCCTAGAAGGGCGCCCTCAATTTCCAAAAAAATCGTGTTTTTTTGCATGTCAATAAGGCTGTCCCTATACTAATCACTGTGTGAAATTGCTAAGTAAATCGAATTCCTTCATATAGAAAATCGCAAACTGTATAAATTCCGAATCGGAATTTTGTTATAACACAGTATCCTATGGGACGTAATTACTACACATTAAATGTTTACTGCCGATTCAAAACGAAAAAAATCCGATACATCTCGAATTTAGGAAATTGTGATCTTTAGGTGATTATCTTTAGTTCTAGTGCCTATGTTTCATTATTACACAAAAAAAAAAGAATATTCGAAATCTCGGAGTCAGACTTTACATAAACACCCACCTTAACTGCCTTGAGGCGGTGAGGAAGTCAGGGGGGTAGGACTGCCATCCCTACAGCAACAGAATAGCAATCAACTTCCGGCGGTAACCCGAGTGCTAGTCTTATTCAAAAGACTTTAAAGGCTGCATCAGAGATATTTGAGGGCGCCCTCAATTCCAAAAAAATCTGTTTTTTGCATCTACATATTGCTTGTCCATCTACTATCACTATGTGAAATGGCTTAAGCTTAAATCGAATTCCGTTAGATAGGAAATCACAACGTTGTTATAAAAATTCCGGTCCGGAATTTTTGTTATACACAGTATCCTATGGGAGTAATACGACACATAAATGTTTACTACATCAAAAACGAAACATCCGACTCATCTCCAAATTCGGCATGTGCATTTTAGTTAATATCTCGTTTCTAGTTGACAGATTTTGAATTCTACACAAACAATAATATTCGGAAATCTCTGAGTCGACTTTAATGGTGGGAGGGCGCTCTTACGCAGATCGACGGTGCAAACCAGACTTGAAAAACTTGGACCAAAGGCTGATTTTGAAATATTATGTTTGTGTGTACTAATAAAAATACCGTCTAAAACTAAAGATAGTCAACCTAGAATGTTAATCTAAAGTTAGAGATGAATCGGGTTTTCCGTTTTCATGCAGTAAACATTTATGCACAGTCACCTGGGCCATAGGAAACCGTGTATAACAAAAATTCCGGATCCGAAATTTAGAACAACGGGTGATTTTCTATCATAAGGACTTCGATTTGAAGCTTAGATATTTCACACAGTGATAGTAATATGGAACAGCATTATGTATATGCCAAAAACACGATTTGTTTGAAAAATGAGTGCGATTTAAACAAAGTTGTGATTTTTTTTATTTTTTGCTTTTTTTAAGTTTTTTATTTTTTTCATTTGATGAATTCCAATTGATCAGTGCAAGATTATGTATATGCAAAACACATTTGTTTGAAAATGGTGCGCCCTCAGTCCGCTTTAATTTAAAGTTTCAGGGGCATCTACCCGCAAGCTTTTGTGGAGCAAGAATTTCTGAGTTTATTAATTTCTTAATTCTCAACTACTTCCAGCTCTATTTACTTTTTTATTGTGAAAATCGGACATTCCGTTCCGATGCTACGTTGATCAAAGTGCATTGACCACGCAAAGTAAATACTATTTCTTATGTTTCTAGTGTTTTTCAAGCAGCTAATATTTACTTTTTATCTTATTGTTTTTCAAGCAGTGATATTTAAAAAATGCCAAAATAAATTAATTTTGGCTAATTATGTTGATTATTTCCTGGTGTTTTTTTGTATTTAAAATTTAGCAATAAATAATGAAGATAATAAATTGACATTTCAAATCAAAACTGCAATACATTTTATAATAAATTAATTAAGTTTTCTAGAACTTAATTGCCCTATATCTTTTTTGGCAATTTTCCGGCACTTGGAAATGGCCCCCAAAACATTTGGCACTTCCAAATGGTTGTACAATGAACCACCAAAATGTGCACATGTAGATTTTATAATGCTCTACACTTACATGGAGGGATTTTTTGATATCTGTCTTACTTTTGATTAATAGCCTTCAAGTACAAATCCAGCAAGAAAAATTGAAATTTTTTTTTAAGAAATTGGTTGCCATGGCAACACAGGGATTAATTGAGAATGTCTCCGCATTAGGTTTCACAGCTTGACCCATGTACCTTAGCTGGATAGCAGACAACTTGTAAAAAAGACCCTATTAGTACTATTTTTGGGGGCAAAATGGTCAATTTTGCTTACCAAATTCAACACATTTTGCCCTTTTAAACCCCAATCAATTGCATATGAGTATCGAAATTTAACAAATAAATATAATTTTCTGAAACCACAGCAATATGCTTTGGTAATGACATATTACAAGCCATACTTCCAACATTTCACTACTTCTTCTAACCTGCTTTTTCAAATAACACCTCAAATGAGGGTAGATGCCCCCTTAAGGCTAGGCTGGTCACGAATATTTAAATTAATGACCGTTATTGGAAATTAACACTTTTTGTCAGCGGGGTTAATCCACTAACCCCGACGGAATTTACAGTCAATAATTTTCTTAAATTATCATATATTAAAAAATCAGAAAAAAATAAAAAGTGTTTAAAAGGTGATTTTGAATTACTTGGACAGAGGCTGTCGTACAAAATACACGTAAGAATTCCCTAAATGACCGGTTGGAAATCCCAATGCCAACGAGTAGTCGGTCCTCACCCCGCCCGGAAGTGATATCGCCCACCTGTGATCACTTTTTGTCTCTAATCTTATGTTAATGACAGGTTCAATCACTCGGTTTTTTCTATGCCCAATCATAGACTGTTAATTGTAATTACCTTGTTTTTTCCTACAAATTTTATTAGCTCATTCCAAATATTTTCTCTCTATAAATACAAACCGCCACGATGTAGTTGTTTGGCTTCCTTTCTTGAAACAGAAATAATACATTTCGCCAACGCCCAATATGGTAGCCTTTCGAACATAGCGCCACAACTGCGCTTTTATTAAATCTCTTATAGTAACTTGGCAAACACGGTTGTAAACATGACTAAAACATGATGAAATGGCGTTTTAATCTGGCCCCAGGTTTCTATGAATGTTCAGTTATAAAAATCGTCTAATGAATTTTGTTCCCACACTTGTCTTTTTTTCAAAGGACCCAAACGCTAAGACATCATGACATTATATAGGTTAGATTTCGATCCAATTCAACAAAAAGTGGTGACAGTGCCCCTTTTGTGGAATTTTGGAGCGGGTGTTCAATATCACCCCTCCCCCCCCCTTTGTTTTGCCTGCCTGAGACTATTATACACGCAATTTCGTGTTTCTGTCCAATCACCTGTTATCTGCTCTCATGTAGCCTTGGCGAAGCCAGCTGAATACTAGATTTCGCGGTTGCGGCTTTCGCGTTTTCGGCGTCGAGGGGGTACCGAGTTAGGTTTGTTTGGTTCCGTGCGAACCTATCAGCGTAACTTTAGCGTTGTAAACTTGGTCACACCTTAAAGGGTCCCTGCCTGACTACCGATCACAGGGCCCGTTGCAACTATACCGGGCCCCTTTAATAGCTGCCTTAAAAAAAAAGTCCCAAGGTCGTTTCTTCAATTCAAATACCCAAGACCCCTTTCCAACTGTCTGGGAGCCCTTCCAGTGTCCAGAGTGTCCTTCCCAACTCACCCAGATCCCCCTTCTCTCTACAAGGCCCTCTCCCAACTAACCCAGGTTCCGCCTTTCAAACTACACCAGGTCACATTTCTACATTACCTTCACACCCTATCCCTTTTTATCTGGCAATTCCCAACTACCCATCCCCAACTACCCATGATTTTTTTGTATTACCATTTATTCCGTCATGCGCTATATGATCTTGGGGCAAAGCGCTTGACGGAATATAAATGGCAATACGTCCTTGCTACCATAAAACCTCTACCAGATATCCTTCTCAACCTCCCAGAGTTCCCTTCCCAACTACTCCCGGGGTTCTCTTTCCATCAACGTCAGGGTTCCACATCATACAACAGTGTTTGCCATCACCCCTTCCCCCAACACACCTCCCCACCCAATCAGGTTCTCATTATCACACGCAAATTGAAAATGAAAAAAAATGAAAAAAAATTTTTTTAATTTTTTTAATTATTTTTATAAAACTGTATATTTTGTTTTTTTGAACATTTTCTCACTTTTTCTATCAGATATATTTGTTAAAGCTTATTTTATTTTAGGTCACTATTTTTCACAATTTCTATTTTTTTTTATTTTTAAATGTTTTTAAAAAACATTTTTCTTCAGTATTTTTCCTTTTTTTAATGTATTTGTCATTTTTTTTTCATTTTTAATATTCAGGTTTTATTTCTTTAAATTAGTTTGTATTGACTTTTTATGTTTTTAATATTTTGTCCCTATTGTTTCCCGTATTTTTTTCGTATTTAGAAGTGTATTTTTGGTTATTTTGTCATATGCTTCCAACTAACGTTATAATTGTTTTTTATTCTTATTATTATTATGTATTTTTTGGCTTATGGTATTTGATGTTATACAAACTCGTAACAATTTTGTTTCACTCAACTCATCGAATGTCTTTTTTAATTACTTTAATTTATGGAAACACTCGTAACATAGATGAGGTTTACGTTAACATGTAAAACCATTGTTTTCATCAGAGGGATAAGAACAATGGGCCCACATTTACTGGAATGAATTTTCACCGAATATTAATTTTTCTAAACCACTGTAGGCGTTTACAGCAGAAAGCTCATCATATGCTGAATCGTATACCTATATCTAACTTAATTGTTGGCAGTGTTGTTTGATTCATTAACTGTGTCACAATAAGCTACCCGAAACTTTTTGGTTGCAACCTTTTTTTGTAGTTTTTATTTTTGTAATTTATATATTTATATTACTTTTATGAACGGAGTGCCAACTTTGGCCTTTTGTTCACCCCGCATATAATGTATATTTTTCTTCTTTGTATTGTAATCCAATTTTTTATAAATTGTCGATGATCTGGAATCAAATAATTTATCAATTTATCTTTAGTTTTTATAATTTTTTGAAGATTTTTTTATTTTTATTAGTTTCATTTCATTTTAAAAAAAAAAAAAAAAAAAAAAAAACAAAAAAAAATTAAAAAAAAAAAAAACAATTTTTATTGATGTATTTTCCTTTAGTTGCATTTTTGTTTATTACTTTTGTTATTAATTTTTATTTTTTAATTAATTTGCTTATATTATTTTTTAATGTATTTTTAATTAATTTTCATTTAATATTTTTTTCTTTTAAATTCTTCTTTGTTATTTGTCTTCTTTTTATTGTCGGCTTTTATTGTCTTCTTTTTATTTGGTCTTTTAGCGTTTTTTCTTTTTTTTTTTTTTGAATTTTTTATTTTGTAGTTTATTATGTTTAAATTTACGTTCTTTGTTCCATTATAATTTTGTTTATTTACTTATTCCCAACTTCGTGATTCATTTTAAGCTGTGTAGAAAAAAGGGCGGGGAAAAGGAGAAAAAAGCAAAATAGGGCACATCTTTTCTGGTAACAACAGCTCAAACAACTCAAACAAGAACAAAACTAAAAAATAACATAAAATAAAAAATCGATTCTTTGACCGATTCGAAACCGGACCCAACGGGGGGGGGGGGGGGGGGGGGAGGACATAGCCACCTGTCCTAAGCGCCCTTGTTATATACGTTGCGTAATCGATCATTCGTCACAAGCTTATGGAAGACAGAGTGCACCGACCCACAAAGCCAGAGAAAATAATATTTACCGAGAATATAAGCGAACCAAATACTCAAAAACCTACATCAGGAACTATGTTTGCATATAGGCCCTATAAAAGAATTAAAACATTACATAATCTCTCGGGATAATTTCACCATAGTGAAAAAAATTTACAGGCACTTTATTTCCGCAAATAGCGCAAACACACACGTTAACTAAGTTGTAACCCTATTTACCGAACATGGACTATTCCTGGCCAGGTCGAGACGAAAAACTAAAACACTCACTTTCTTGTATGAAACCACTGCTCACAACGTCCAAAATTCCACGTTTTCTCCCACAACACACCACAACACAAGCCTTTCGGCCCTGGAGCAAAAGAGACTTCAACACATAAAATCAAATTTTAGCTCCAAACACCGCTCCTTCTATCCAAAAACCGTGACAAAGTCCAAAATTTTCCACAATGCAAAAGGCAGTACCTACTCCCAAACGGGCCACAATTATGTCTTCTGTCGGACATTTTTGGATTTTTCAAAAGTAGACAATTCCAATATACAGACTAAAACGTCTGATAAAAAACAAAGATAATAGACAATAAGTGCGGGCCCTCCCCCTTTTTTGTGTAACGGAAGTGGATGTTCATGGTGAGTCGCTGCAGCGTCAGGAAGTAAATACAACACAGGTCTCGTAACAGCAGTACTTGCAGAGCAATGGCGGTAGATCGAAAGTCCAGTTTCAGCTGTTAATTGCTCAAAATCCCCCCAAAAATCAAATCTTCATTTCCCAACAAAAAAGCTGCCTTCATTCCCAACAATGGCTCATTATTGTTAGATGATAAAAGTAAAACTGTCCCCAAATTAGGGATCTACTTTTCACCACATCCTTATTATGATTATAATGTAGTTATAGTAAAAACAAACACCTTTTTTCATTTCATTTTCCACTCTGTCTTCAATTTAAATGCAAGACTTGCTTCAAACTATAGGCCTTTGTTAATCATTCGTATAGTTTCTTTCTGCAGCGGTTGTTCCCCCAAGCCGCCGTCGTCTGCTTTGTTTAAACCTACTTTACGCATGTCGGCGCTATTCCCCATTTAGTGATTTTTGTGACGTAGCAAGCCTTCGTTCGCCGCAGAAAATAGGCGAAGTGTCCGAAATCTTATGTATAGTATCTTTGATAAAATCACGAAGCTTCAAATAACAATTGAATACTTCCATTTCAGTATATCTTTTCACATAGCACACTGAAAATTTACTTCATCAAACGGACTCAATTTAGAAGAAGTGTATAAAACGGTCTTAACGCACGATTGCTTGTAAGCGCAATTGACGCAAAGAGATGTCATGTCCTTCATCATCAGTATTATACGGCAACAGGATAATACTATCCCATGACCGCCGTGGGGTGCAGACGAGAAAATATTATATAAGGGATGCACTGAATTTGTCCGTTGGCTGGGTACTGATCTCAAGAGGTAACTTATTCCCGTCACGGATGTTTTCTAGCAAGAACGATTTCTGGTATCTAATAGGCCTGTGTACTAATAACTTTTAGGCATGCTTCTTGTGATTGCCCGACTCCATGTGTAGGCACGTTTCATATAGAAAGTCCCCATTGTGCAATGAGGTATTACAATTGGATTCCGTGCCCATGCTCTGTTTTGCGTTGTGCAGTAGCGCTTGACGGAATGAATAGCAATACCTCTTTGCATCAATGGGACTTCTATATAAACGTCTACCCGAATGAGTAGCTTCCCTATGCTGAATTTTATCAATTTGACTGGCGAACCCCCCTTATGAATAGATAAAATTGGCACAATCTGGCAATTCGAACGCCGTCCTGCCAACTCTCGCCAACCAAGATCCCTCATTATTTTAGTAACACTGGACTTTCGACAGTATCATGACTCAAGCGCGCAGCCCTCCTTTGAACTTTTCAATCACCTTTTATATTTGGTCCTGGTATGGGCCCGGGGTTAGGGTCCGGTAACAAGCAGCAGCATACTCGAGATGGGGGCGGACAAGAGCTTGACCTTTAATCTTGGTATCTTTACTGCACTGGTGGATTGTCTTTGAAGACCGAGAATTTCTTTCTTGGCTTGTTGACTACACACGGCGATAATTTGAACTTCCCAGGGAGATCGTCCCGAGACGTAACCCCAAGGTATGTGTGTTCTTGAACCTGAACAAGGGTCTCACCAAGCATGGTGTAGTCCTGGCTAAATTTTTGTTCTCTTTAACCAACAGACATGTGTTACACTTATTTGGATTAAAAGTCATTTTTGGCCAAATTGATGCATGGCAAACTCTGTCCAAGGCTTGCTGGAGCTTTTCGACATCCTGGGTTTATTGCATTGTGTACAATTACCAAAAGATGCTATTGCAACGGTAGACCTCCCCGATGTCCTTAATCTAAATTAGGATATCAAAGGCGTGCCCAGGAAATTTAATTGAGGGGGCTGGACTAAAGATGGTCGCACCATGATAGCGAAAGCGAGTGGAGCGAGCGGAGCGACTAACGATGGGGTCCCGGGGCCCGCCTTAGGGCCACTGTTGGGGTCCAGGGGCACACGCCCCGGCGGTGTCCCTGGGGCAGAGCCCCCGTGAAGCTCCTGAGGTTTTAGGGTTTTCAAGACCTGAAAACACTTTTTGTGATCCGCATTTGCATGAAAAAATCAAATAAGGTACCATAAATCATTCTTTTTCTCTTTTTTTTCTTTTCTCCTTCTCTTTTCCTCTTTTTTCTTTCTCCCTTCTCTTTCTTCCTTCCTCTTTTTCTTGAGAACTTTGAGGGGGGCTTTAGCCCCCAAAGGCCCCCCCCCCGGACGCCCAGTGATGTAGTAGGCCCTAACAAGGGACTCCTGATATCTTGGCCGCCTTTGGAAGACAACCCCATTTAATGACAACTCTTTGCTGTGTTTAGGGTCAAAACAGCTGATCCAATTAAAAATGTGTTTCAAATCCCACTACAAATGTAATGAAGTTTTGATTTCAGCTAGCTCGTGAGGCACACATCAAAAGCCCTTGGTAAAGTCCCAAATTGCAGCATCAATTTGTTTTGAGTTTTCAATTCCCGTCATCCAATCATTAACGACTTGAAGAAACTGGGTAAGAACACATGAATGCCCTTACGGAATCCATTCTGCAATGGCGTCTAAATTCTGTGCTTATCACGTGTTTGTTGATTTGAGAATGAAGGATATGTTCCAACCCAGCATTTTGCATATGATGGCAAGTAAGTGATACAGGGCGGTAATTCTCGGGCTTTCCCTAGAACCTTTTTTAAATAAAGCTGTTGCCCCTAGCCAGGACCAGTCATCTGGAAGCGTCCCAGTGTCAAGAGATTGTGGAATAAGACTTTAAAAACTGGGGCAATTTCCGTCTTCTGTTTCCTTAAGCATCCGAGATGTGATGTCATCTGGTCCACTAGCTTC
>JAMKCH010021650.1:0-64652 GCA_023653785.1 Ophioderma brevispina
ATTTTATAATTAATGTCGGTGACATTAATTCAGCAGACGACGCGGAAATGGCATGTTACTCAAGAAAACACTAGCTCTGGTTCAGAGCCCTCGTTCATGTATTTATTTCTTGGTTTAATAGTTGGTTTAATAGTGACGGGAATAGTGAAAGTCCCGGTATTTGGAACGGCAATATTTTAATAATATATACCGCTTCAGCAGACCGCGAGTCATACAGCTAGCACTACCCAGTCCAGTGACCGCGAAGTATTTACGATCCTAGCAGCGAGTTGGCCGGCGATGGGGCGTAGGACATGGTTTTGGGTATGACGGTAAAATCGGCTCTGGAGCAGAGCTAGAAAACACACGCCAGAGTTGTTTCTCACGGCATGCACCTTGTTTGACATGTGTATGACCTTTGTGGTTTTAATATCAATGAGTACGAGTGTATGATATTCATGTGATAGACACATTTGTTTACGGCAAACTTAAAAGTTAGCCTACAGATTACCTGGATGTATTTAGCCTCTTATTAATGCCCAAATCTGCTTTTGGGTATGTTATTTTTATGTGTAATGTATATCTCCATTCTTCCAATGGCCTAGACTATCATTTGCGAGCAAATTGAAGAAATTTCATATTTCTCAAAATGTGCCAGTGCCGCTTTAACCGAAAGGGGTGGAACAGGCGAGCAACCCTTCCAGCTATCCTACAATATAGACCATATTATATTCACTAATTGTTAGGGATGGCGTCATACCTCAACCGCCAGATGACCACCGGTTGAACCGTATTACATTGTTTAGGACAATAGAAACCAGTTCCAACCGAAACGAACCAGGCGTAACCGGCGTGTAATCCTTAAGAGGGCCATTCTTCAAAAGTAAACCATTTTGATAACAAATGAAGTTAATGGTTTTGCCAATTTCTTTACATTATCACGTTAACCAACCTTCCAAGTTTCCTGCATGATGTTTTTAAACAATATGTTCAAACACCCTTATTTGCATGAGATTATTACACCATTTTGCTTCTTTAGTTTGATATTGAATAGTTATTAATTTTAGTTTGAAAAACTGCCTAAAGTATTGCGTGGACTTCAATTTTCAAAATTATGTTGAATAAATTACAAATTTATAGGAAATAGACAAGTTATTAACAAAGAATTTTAATTGACTTTGGTATGTCACACACGTGACCAAAAAGACAAATAAGTTTTTATTACTAGAAAACCACTCTCTCTATTTCATGTCAATAGCCAGTTTATACAGGGTGTCTCAGAAAGAATTACACCCTAAATATAGGCGACCATAACTTCAAAAGTAAGTATCGCATTTGAGCAATTTAAAAATGTGCTTTAATGTAAAAATTACTCGATTCGCTTCGGTAGTTTTGAAGAAATAGACGATTATGTAACACATGTCAATGGACACTTCCTTCCAAGTTTGCTCACAATAATGCAGATTTGATGTTAACTACCGCTGATTACTCGTGTTATCTGTTCAAACTGTATTCTTTTCATTTCCCAAAGAACCGGCCTTGTTTAATATTTTTTGAGTTCAATGCCACTTTGTTCGTTTTATTATAGTAATAAACAATTACCGTGACAATTATAACACAAATCCAACAAGAAAAACAAAACATGGTAAATAACAAGAATGATCATCTTTATTAGAAAACAGCACCAATGAATCTGTAGAAAATTGAATATGTTTATTAGACCTATTGGGTGGCACTGCATAGAATGAAGGAGACGTTTAATCAATACTTTAACAGGTAATAAACTGAACAATAAGACTATTCACATTAGTACTTTTATCTCATTTAAACTCTTATTCCAATAAGGTGGTGGACTCTACTGAATTCAATTCCCGCATTTTTTATATATAGGCCGCTCGTGTTATCGGAGTACTGTACTACTGACCAGGAGTATAACATTGTATTCCTAATGAACTTGAGAGTTGATTGGTCGCTGACGTTTGTACCTTAATTTTAACTTTGCATTTGTTGGTATGGCTGGATTCTACCATCTTGAAGCATTTTATTAGATGAAAATTTACACCTCGAATCAATTCTTAGCAACAGAAAAAGGTGCACATTTTGGGTGGTTGAAACGTTCTTGGTTTTATGCACACCTATTGAATATCCAACTTAACTTCGTTTTTCAATATTATGTCAAAGCATACCGTTCTCGAAAGCTGCTAATGATCTTGCAATGTAATTAATGAAAAAGGAATTTGCCATGTATTAAAAATGACAAAATCAAAAAATAAAAAATTAATTTGGTCAAAAAGACAAGATTTCCCTGACATTTTTCGTTTCAACCATTTTAGTGAAAAGCAAGATTAATTTCTTTTGTAATGTAAGGTTGCAATATAAGTTCCAACTTTGTGTCGAAGTGCATTTATTATCTTATTTTGTTTTAAAGAAATAAACGAAAGAAATGAATAAATATTGATTATTTCTCCCCCGTTCTGTCTGAAAAGCGAACGTTATTACATAATCGCTTTTTCGTCAATCTACTGAACCGAATTGAGTGCTGTTTACATTAACATATTGAAAATATTGTGGTTTCAGATTCGTTTAAATTTGTCAAATGTGATACTCACTTTTGCCGTTATGGTCACCGATAGATAGGGTTGAATTCTTTCTGAGACACCCTTTATGTACCTTCCGTATACAAAAAAAAACGATTAGATTTCTTCCTCAAAAGTTATTGATGTGCGAATTATGCCGGCACTCACCATTTTAGTACTTGAGGACAATACATTTCGGTCATATTGAATAAGGTCGCAGTGTTTCTTTTCTTTCTTACAATGAATAATTGATCCTTTAACAGAAACCAAAATAATTTTAATAAGACTAAAAGACATGAAAGTCATTAAAAAGAAAAATTTGGGGGGAAATTGCCCACATTTAGCAACTTCACACTATTTCAACACAGGAATCTCCTACTAGGAACTTGCTTTGCAGGTTATTACTGATGAGTGTTTCAAATAGTTAAGAATAGGGCATACACAAGATTTTATTATAACTTCGTTTTGGTGCACATTAACAATGGTCACTAATTTTGTGATGAAGTCAATGAAAATGTCCCCATTAACCAGAATGTCCCACACGTTCCCGTACTTAGTGTATATAAATTTGTTTAATTTTTTAGTTTTTTTGTTTTGTTGTTACTTTTAATTACCATTATTGTTGTATGTAAGACAAAGAACCATTCTATCTGAATAATATAAGAATTTAGTACTTAAATACTCACAGAATTTTACAGTTGCAGTTTGAATCTAAAAACCCCTTTTTGGTCTTGAGGTCCAAACTGACCGCACTTTGACAAAAAAACCCCATCTGTGATTGACATATTTTTGGTTAGTTTGCCTAAAGTTACTCTCTACAAAAGTTAAGATTGGTTATATTGGCAAAACAGCTTGGGGTGAAATCAAAATTTTAACCGTTTAGGTGACGAAGAATGGCCCAAGATGAGTTTCGAAGTCACCTCTTACTATTATACTCGATCAATCAAGATGTGTCAGTAGTCTTGAAACTTGGGAGGTACATGTGGACCGTAACTTGTTAGTCCTGTTTACATCCCGGGATACTTGCCTTTTTGTACCTAGTTCTGATGTATCATTATCTTTGAAACTAAGGAATCTGCATTTTCTGCTTCATCGTATCCGCATAATTATAACCTAATAATAATAAGGGACTAGGTGTTTTGACCAAAGTCAAAACATTTCTTGTTTGCAAGTTCCTAAATGGTCGTTGGCACAAGTGGTTGTTTTCCATGTTTACCGGTTGGGGTTTTCGTAGAAATACTTACACGTGTGTTCATTGAATGGCAGCTGAAATAATTGGCATGAATATTTTCATTTTTCTTCGCTTGTTTGCAACATGCAGATTGGCATATGTTGTGGTTGCCAGTGTCCTTGTACAGTAATAGAGATATTGCAAATATTGACCTAGATTGAAGAATCATTAAAGCTTCCGAAGATTTCGACTGCGAGTCCGACTCGGGCGCAAGCATTTAACATGTACGAGATAAGTCCAACTTTGACAATCACTTTGTAGCGTTTAACTAGCGTGGGCACAACAATATTCTTTTTCTGTATTCTAATGTTATCCATATACAATCTCCAAGCCAACAGAAGTACATTTTGGGGTACACAATAAAATCTCGACGCCAACAAAAATGACACTTTATGGAACAAAAATAATAATAATAATTATTGCCCTTAGTGGGAAAAGGGACATATTGATTTTGAAATAACAACAGCGTCAGTGGCGTACCGAGGGCCGGCGATCCATAGGATAAAATTTCCACGACGTCCCCCACAGAGGGGGCAAAATTCTTAATCGCCCGGTTAGTTGCTCCAAATACGTCTGAACTTGGCGAAATGCGCACGTAGCGCGCGCACAAATCGCCGAATGTACTTTATTTGGCCCAAATTTTAGGCTGAGAATTGGTCGAATTCTCGAAACAGAGGAGAAATGCATATTTTGGTCCATATCGTTGCGCTTTTTCGAGCCAGGGGGCACTTGTTTTCTAACAGGTCGGTGGACCAGTCATGGGCCAATGTTAAATGATGTGTTTTTTCTCCTGGGGTCCCTCACATGCAAGTTTCACCAAGCATCTATATACATGCAACTAGCTCTTGCGTTAATCGTTCCATCCGTTTGGATAGTGGAAACTCAATGTGTACTAACTTGGCCCTGAGGAGAGTGGAGTTGGAGCTAGCGTGGTTTACCACATTCGAGGCGTTTTTTTTCATAACATCAAAGTTGTTCATAATCATCAAGGAACACATCAAAGGGTTAAAATTTCGTAGGAGTAATGGGAAAAATATTAGCTTTCAAATTTTAATAGCCAAACGTGGGTCGAACAAGTTCTCATCGGGTCACCCACTTTAAAAGCACACCATCATAGCCCTTGATTGATGTCAGCAAAAGAATTGCGTTTGAAAGCACCAGGCTCGTCCATAATTCTAGGGGAATGTGTCCAAAGTATTTTCTAAAGCTTGTAAAACATTCAAATTTGACCTTATTTTAAACGTCCATGGTGAGGCTTTCACTGACACCTATGTGGTGAAAATGGATACAGGCCTTATGTTCCATTTGAACCTTTTTATAAACGTTCGGGGATCGTTGACCCCGTCATTCACTGACTTTTACAATTGCCATTGACATTAATTGATCATTTGACCCCTTAGCGGTAGGTCCGAACAAGGTCACCATTAAAGTTGCAAACAATAGATTCACATATCATGGTGTCCCTAAAAAATAGAAAGTTTTTTTTAAATTTGAAAATTCTGATGTAAAGCTTTCCTCAAAATAATCCCCATCTGAACGGATTAAGCTGAGAATGTTTTCTTTGGTACAAACATTGTGAAATTTCTAATTTTGTATAGGATCAAAATAAGAAATTCAGCCCTATGTTTTACATTGACATATAGCAAATCAAAATCGCCTTTTTTTTTTCTCTTTAATTCATTTCTGTTACGAAACAAGGTAAGAAATCTATGGATGTCTAATCTATATGAAATTCACATTATGCCCAATATTTGGGTGGCCTCCAAATCTTTTGTTGCACATTTAACCAGGCTATTCATGTATTCGGGTATGGTTTTTTTTAAATTGCTTTTTGACTTATGACCACTAAACCGTGTGTCAAAGTATGATGTTTGAATGGTCTCTTTCACGTGTGTTTGTTGATCTTTCCAAATTCAGATTTAGATGGATTGTTGTAAGTCTACAAGATATTTGGTCCTATGGTCCTTTAGTGAGATACATGGTTTGGGTGTACTGAGTGTCATTCTATCGCTGAGGTCGAGTTGATCCGGCAATATGTTTTTGTTCTTTCTATCGTGTTGAGTTTGGCAGATGATCTGGAGCTTTCTTTGTAGTACTCTAATTGAAAAATATCTATAACCCCTGCTGATAAAACCACCAATTTTATTGGAACTCGGACCGGAACCAGTACAGCAATTATTCGGAATCAAAACATCAACAACGACGAGGATATCTAGTGAACTATAACAAAACGAATTTTCCCTACCTTCACAGAGGGGAAACGGATAAAACTAGGCGCCGCTGGTGTTCGACCAATGAACGATTCCTTCCTATGCCAGGCATCAATCATATTGATCAACCTAAATGTGAAACAAAAGGCATTCAGTTTCGTGATTTTTGGTGCACCTGGTATTGCACGGCAAACTCACATGTACCAGATTGACAGAACTGCCCTTTTAAAAGGAACTTCTTATCCCAAATCAAAGACGGAAATCATAATTCATGTAGTAATAGGTATGCTATTCTCATAAACTGTCGATTCAAAATAAATTTGGGTGGAACATTCACCTCTGTTGAATACCCCTGCTTACTGAAGAATGATGCCACTGAGTGACCGTTAAATCTACTTACAATATTATTGAACTCCTTTCTAATGCAAAGACCGAACCACTATTATATATTCTATTACCTCTCTGCCATTATTGAAAATTACTGATTCTGTTGGTCAGTTTACGGCCATTATTCTGCACAATAATGGGTCGCGAATGCATTTTCGTATTAAATCACGCTTGTCGGTAATAGATAGAAATAAAGGGTTATGCAGTATTAATTTATGGGCTCATTAATGTATCCTTTGGCCGGAAAAAAAATAAAATAATGGACTTGGTGAGCCTCTTCAGTATTTATTTTTTCCCGACCTTGGACATATTATTCGCACATAAAAGGATTACGGCATCACCCTTTATTTTCTAAGTTAAATTTGTACTACACTAATTCATAAACGGTGGTTCAAAATAATTGGGGGAGGGGAACATTCCAGCTATGGTCGGAATACCATGCTTACTGAAGCGAATGATGACTGAGACCGTGAGTCATCTAATATCTGGCAGAAAAAAAATGGGATTAGGAGGAGGGTTAATACGCTATACTATCCATAGTTACTAACATTTGTATCAATCCCTTGCAAAAAGTGGAACCAAACTCCCGTTTCCAAGCCAGTCCTCTTTTCCCCTTCCCCCCCCCACTTGCCTCTTTTCCCCCCACCTCCCTTTTTCTGGTTTCATGGAGGTTACTGAAATGAAAACCTGCCAATGATTTTGTTCTATTCTAAGATGTCATTAAACATCTCACACACTATAATGACTGTAGTAAGGTGATCACTTTCATACGTGAAAACGAAAATCGAATGTAATGACAGTATGTTTAAGAAAGGAACGAGCATAGTGGTCCTAGAATCGAGCATCGTGGTTCCTTTAGCTCACTCTTCATGTTGGAGGTTCATTTCAAGCGGACGATCTTTTAACCTTCGTTACAATACAGTTACAATTTACAAGTTTTAAATCCTTCCAACAGACTCTAAAGGAACCATGATAATCAATGAAAGTTTAGAGAAATACGCTTGTTCAAACAATGTAAAGCACAAAAGTATGGCGTTAAATCCACGCAATGAGCCTTTAACTTTATCTTAATACAATATCAAAAGGTGACATGAGTGTTTGTCAAGTTCGTTTGCACAGAAAAAATGCATACTGCACTGTGACTGGCTGGATTTCATACGGTGGAAATTTTGATTTGGTCAGCATTTTCTCTTACAATTCACAAGAAAATGCTCTTATCAGTTATTAATCGCCGTACTTTGTAAGCGGTTGGTTGGATACAAAAATACAAGTATATAGTTACAGATCAATTATACATGAGTGGTTGTTGTCAATGTACCTTTTCACTTTGTGACAGGCCCATTGTATTATTTAGTGTGAATATAAGAAGCAATTGCATGTTTTCAATTAATGCTTACCGTAGTAATAACGTCGAGCTTCCCCTCATAGTGAATTTTGATAGGGTAATTGAAACTAATTACTGGCGGAAGTAATTATTGGGCTTCTAGTCTGAGCTATTCTTATCCCTTAGGGTCAATAAAACCTTAATATTCCTGATGTTATAAACACGGGTACCCCATGTCACTTAAATGTCAAATACCTCATTTCAATGTCGTCAAACATAGCTCACCACATTGTTATTTGAACACTGAATGGATGTTATCTTTACATGCTCGACAGAATGTGAAGTTATTACAAAATTATTTTGATGTCAATCTTCGTCATACCAAAGGGCACATCGATAAATTTTTTGTCAAATTACTTGATAGCAAATACAGTTGAGTGGATTAGAATCATCTTAGACTTTCTTTGTCAAGCATTCTGTGTAAAGACATGCGCAAAGTAACAATAACGTAAAATATAATACCCTAAACATAAGCTGTGAAAATAGAAACATTTTCGTAAACGTCTCAAAAAGGCAAAGCGAGAGAGTTAACAAGATATATGTCCTTGCCTTAAATACACCCAAGAATGAAAATTAGACGTACAAGCACTGACGAATAAGTGCGTACGAAAAAGAAAGTCACACAAGTATACTTTAGTTTGTACATACATACAGTGACAGACAGACAACTTAACAGAGATATGATTTTTTCTTTTGTTAATATTAGACACACAAGTAGCAAAGTTAGACAAACAAGTCATGACAGATTATAGGCTAGCGGGCAAGATCTCATAGCGTTTACTAAGGTGACGCACCCCTTACAAGTACATAATTTTGCTAAAACAAATTGTCGTAAATTATTAAAATCAGTTCTACGCGTGTTCTCACTTCTAGTATGTGCACATTTTCGTGAAAATGAATTAAATGTCATCTCTTTTTCCCCCCTGAATATCAGTGAGCAAGCGATGTACACTACGTTCCATGACTCCAGCAAATAATAGTGCTATTGATAAGTAAATCCGCCCGTTATGAATAGGATGAATAGGACAACGGACTTCAGATTCTCTGGGACTGCAAAACCATTGTGATTTTCCATGACGTTAAAAGCTTTTGAATTGTTTTCAACACCCGCCTGTATCGATGAGCTACGCCCTCATTCACGAATCAAATAAAACTAAAACTTCTGCTGGGAGTTTAATAAGTTTGATCGTATATTTCATCATTTATTCAAAAAGAAACACGAAGATGAGTAAAATCATGAAGAAGTTTGATGGCAAGCTATACCTAACATCTTGGTGTAGAATCAACACCCATAACTTAATCATATTATATGGACCCTCTTTTTCTATTCGATTAAAAGTTTGTTCGGCACCGGTTCACATGCATTTCATATAGGTGAATGATTTTTCGATTCTGCTTTTGAAATCAATAAATTGCATAGAAAATGGTTTACGCGCAGTTACGGGTTTTGGTTCTGCACCAAGATGTTAGGTCACAGTTTGGGCAAACATTTTTTCTCATTAACTTTTGTTTTGACCCTTATTTTCCCTTTCGAATAAAGATAAAATATAGGGTCAAAGAAAATTGAACACACAAGGTGAACCTCTAACTTTATTTTATCGTGAAAGAGGACGGGTAATTTGTGCTCAACGTCATGAAAAGCTTAATCTAAATCGGGGGTGATGTATAGCACCTGCACTCTTTTTCAGTTGCATGGGTAAATAACAATGACTCTGCAGTTCCAGATGACAAAGAATCTGTGATTGTTTGGTCTTCTCTACCAAGCGGATTTACTTATCATAGCACCATATTTGCTGGAGTCAATGACTCATGGTATACACCAGTAGTGCACTGATATTCATGCATTATGAGATGGCATTACATTAACTATTTCTCGAGAATGTGCGACATACTAGAAGTGAGACACACGTAGAACGGATTTCTGTAATATTACGAAAGTTATTTCGGAGAGACGTACTTCCCATGGGTGCGCCACCTTGGTCCATGTCGGAGCATCTTTTTCGCTTTGGCAATCAGGCCGATTAAAGCAATACATACGAAATGGAGTCACACAAGTTGTACCCACCTCAGTTAACACAGACAGGACAGAGGCAGGCGATCAAAGAAGCTGAAATTCCAAAACAAAGAACTGTATTTCACAAAAATTTGGTTTGTTGGTTGATCCATTCTCGCGTCGGCATCGTCAATCACGAACACCAGGAACACAAGCCTATGGTGTGTATGTTACTACCACTACCTCCAGCAAAAATTTGCAACTTTTAATTTAACGTTATCATTGGGTCTACCGAAAGCGAATGCTGCGGTGGTTTGTTTCTTATCTGCAATACATGCGTCCACCTGGGTTATTCACGGCGGCCGCTCATGTAGATGAAACTTGTCTCATCTATAAGCAGTTTTTCACTTTCTATGTGACTTTTGGGCCGTCCCAGTTTGAATAGTCAATATTCGTACAGTCTCATAGCATTTAGGGTTTCTTCTCATCAACTACGCGGCGACGCCCATTTCTTTCTCGGCGGCACATTTCTCGCGACTTTTTGGTTTGTTAACTATTGCAATTTCTTGTATCGTTCAACATTTCAACTACATTTGCATATGCACTGCCGATTTTCTGAATCGGACCATCTTCTTTACATATTTAGGAAACCTCTCCTGAAGCTTCGATGTAATTTACGGCCGCAGAAATTGTGCTTTCCCATCCCACTTGCCAGACATATGTTCTGCCCATTAGATACATGTGATTTGAATATAGAAATCGGCTTTAAAAAGTTCTAAACATTACTATCAATATCGGAACCACACTATGACATTTCAGTGGCGTAAGTCAGGGAGCCCAAGATTGCATAATGTTCCGAAAGACACTACCGACACCCGGTATTTCAAAACAAAATTGTGTTCCCTCGCCTGTAGAGAATATGGGTATTATAGGATTGATATGCACATATTGATATGCACGTCAATGGCAGGCTACTGACTTGAAGCAAGCCGGGGCTTTACAAGTTTTAGAATACCATCCACGTAACGAAGATTAAAAAAGATGTTTAAACGTTTAATACCAAGTACTGCTGGTATTAAAATAACTGAAAAGCTATTGAAAGATGCGTAATATCCATTCATATTTCAATATGGCTCAGAAATGTTCTGGATCAAATCGGAATAAACTTGCTATTATTAACATATTAATTGTGGCGGCAAAATTTTCCAGCCAAAAATTCTAAAAAGTTCAAAACACCGTTGTCTTTAAGTGCACAAGTTTTTAAACACTTCATGAAGTTTCTGCTCTAATAAAGCAATTTAAACGTTCAAATTCGTCAATGTTGCAGCAGCTAAACAAAGTCCCATATACTCTTACAATGCAGTAGTATCGTAAAATGGTAGACGAATGCCCAATACCTTTTGCATGATGCAGTACTTCGATGCGCTTTTCAAAGGTTCGAAAGATAACTTCTTTCAAACCTCTTGCGAGCCCAATGCGTGTATTAAAAGTAACGTCACTTTTAGCTCCCTTTTGCGTAACATAGAGATTTCTGTGATTTAGTTGACCAATCTGGTACGCAATCGTAATGGATTGGATTTGAGCAGCATGATTTCTTTCCGCTGAATTGGAGCTCAAAATGGTTTTGTTCGTAATTGGAATGTATCGTTTATTTAGCAATGCTTAGAAAAAAGAAATGTCGCGCAATTCTTATATGGAAGTCTATTGCCTGAATTGTAAAATCCATGTTGAATAATATTCGGGTAGAACCACCATGTGACCGTAAAGTTGAGTATGGACACAATTTTTTTTGTTGAAAATGATAGATTAGGGTGTGTAGAATAAGAATCTGCCGGGCGTTTTTTGCTGCCATATTAATTGACGTCATGTTACAACTTTAAAAGTATCAGAAATACATTTATTGTGTCTAACAACATAATCTAAGTACTTCATGTTTATTTTTTATCGCAGGTATTTGCTGTTATATGGCATATTTTAAAATTATTAGATTTGGCTTCCATTTTGAATTTGGAGTATGACTCAATGTTACAAGTGCCATGCATTTGTTCATTGGGTCCTATAGTATATCTAGTAACTCCATAGTTTGATAATATAGGGTTGAATATATAATTATCATTTATGGCGACGCCATCTTGGATTTCTCAAAATGCTCAAGGATGCCTAGGTGGCACCCGGCAGATTCTTATTCCACACACCCTTATCTATCATTTACAGCAGAAAAATTGTGTCCATACTCAATTTTACGGTCAGGCCATAAGTTGCACCATGGCTACCTGACTATAATGTTTGACGCTAGCAAAATAGAAAAGCAAATCTCTGTACATAGTGGAAATCCTTTCCCGGGTTTCTTCTTAACATGTCTAGCATATGTGTTTAGGTTCGTTGTATAACTTCCTAGCGCTGTATAAAGAAAAAGCAATTCGAATGCAGTGTAGTCTCTATGTTTGTTAAACCAGAATTTGCAAACACACCCATAACATACAGATATAATTAGTTTTTTCTATATCCAGTGTGACTGATCATTGTCGAATTTGTCCTAATACCCATAACAAAGAGGGCTGTGTTTGAATGGAACTATTAGTTTCATATTTTACTAATATTTTATTGAAATGTCATATTTTCATTTACAAAGCTTTTGTCTCCTCTATCAGAATCTACCCATTTTGCATCCTGTAATAGTTTGCGCACCATACCTAAATGTTTAGTCCAATATTGTACATGCACTGCCAAACAGATTGTCGATTTGAAACCACTTCAAACATGAGCAAAAATATCATTCCCTAGAGGCATGTGTTGGATGGTTGGGTTTTCTATCTAGTTAATGCCATCATTAGATCAAACTCAGTGTTTATATTGTACCTTATATATGCCCAGGAAGTTTGGAATGTCTAATAATGATAGACAAGAAGGGCGAAAACAAGGGAAGAGAACAATATTGACTGTCCATGAGGAACATGGTCAAATCTACTGCCTGAGGTGACCTCGAGACCGAAAAATATATGATCTCGAGATAACCGAGAAGACTCGGCACTACGTTAGAAAAACACTATCCTGAAAAAAGTCAGCTGTGCAATGCTTTTACATGTGTTAACTTTCACCTGTGATGGATAAGTCTAAATCATCCTTTAACTGAAGAAAGCAAATTTGAATGATTTTGTAATAAATCCACTCCGGATTGGTTTTATTCACAGTTATACTTGATTCCCTTTTGTTATGATGTCTCGTGGACGTCAAAGGTCAGAAATACCCTTTAAACACAAATGAGCTTTGTGCACAAGTGATCTGAATTTCATAATATAGATAGAGAGAATTTGGTATTCCAAACACAAATTACAATTCATGGATGATACACACAATGTTATTATTTTAGTCTTACAGTTCAATTATGTCCCCAACTAAAAGTAGCGTTGCAGTTCAATGATGATATGTCCTCACAGCGAAGACTCCAAAATGACAGCATACAAATATAAATCCACAGGAAATATTCCTTTGTAATCTTTGTCCAGCAGTTCAAGACGACAAGGTTGAATAAGTCCTTCGTCTACGCTAATATCAGTCCAAGATACAATTACCACGGTTTCTATCCACAATTTGGAATCCCATTTTTATTCCCAGCACTTTTGGCTTCAAAGACGACAGTAGAATAATTATAGCATTTCGCTCACTCATTGCAGATCAAAACCAGCTATAAGTATACTGTATAGCTCCTGGTTACTACTGCTGGCAAAAGTATCGCCAGTGAGTATTTAACAACTCACAGCTAGATTCCCCTCTCCCTAATAATAATCATTACAGCATCATCATACATAAACATAACCTTGCACTAGCTCACCAATGGGTTCTCACATAAATGACACCATCTATATTACACCATCTTACATACATAATATCATGGGAACCCTAAATTTTGCAACCTGTTTTGATCTCAATGCATAAACAAGTTGGCTCATTTTCTAAATTTACATCCCGGGGAAATCCGCTCATCTCTTGCACAATCTCTACCTTGATGTAAATAACAGGTGCATTATCAATTTTGCACAAACAACACTAGGGAAATTCCACTTTCTCTTTTTCATCATAAACAAAATACTTTCCCCCGTGAGAAATATTTTCTCAAATAGAATTGAGAAATAAAATAATATTTTTAATCACAGAATGGGGGCTAATATAACACTTTGCATACACGCGGTCTTTGACCGATCCGTCACCTTTGTGGTATAATAGAATCAATGAATACGAATACATAATGTTCAGGTAATAAATGAATTTCAACACATTTGGAGGTCATACTATAACGTCTATATACTATGATATTGAGTTTTTGTGTATAATTTTTTTGTCCTATGTCTTAGTCAACCATTTGAGAGCAAATTAAAGTTTTACAGTTTGTTGAAAATGAGCTTGTGTCTTGAGATATAACGTGGAGAAAGTATTACCGACTAGATTTTGTAATTGAGAAAGACACTCTGGCAACTGATAATCTATCTCAAATGGAGCTGTGGTGGCTCTGAAAAGGGCCGGTGTCTGGTGTGTATATACTTTGTAACTTCTAACTTGGAACTATCTACGCTATAATGGAAACGGTCTGACTCCCAAGTCGTCTCTTCTGGGATATCCTGCTCGCCGTGCCCACGTATAATGCTCGAGTGAAATTTTTAAGCTCTGCGAGGAATGTTTACATCCACGGTTCTCATCCACGGTTTACCGCAAAAAGGGAGGTAGCGTTATTTTTTGTGTGAGATCTAGGGGCGTATTAAGTCACAACAAGAGGTTTTGAATATTTTGAAACCATATCTTTATAGAGTTATTTGGAAATGAAGTATATAGTATACAAATAATAAAATATTTATGAGTGCAATGGTAAGAATATCTCCATGAGTTGAAAGATGAAATGTTCCATTCAATGAGGCGTTAGCCGAGTTGAATGGAACATTTCGTCTTTCAACGAATGAAAATATTCTTTCGATTGCACGAATGAAAAATATTCATTATTTGTTTTATATAACATCTAAGTAGATCCTTGTCATTTTATTAAAGCTCAGACTAGCTTGACTACGCTAAGTATGGCTAAGCCTAGCCTAGCCTAGCTCTGCAGGGCTGGGCCTAAATGTTGACTTTAATTTATCTTCTACTACTACTTGCTATAGTCATTGCATTAAAAGTATTAAACTTGATCTGAATAAACGTAGATCCTGCTAATTGAATGAGAACATGATTTAAACAGGTGATTGATCATGGATGAATGCTCAGTGATTCTCTGGTTCTCGACCCTTCTTCAAAGTGGTCATTTTGTATATTACCAGAGCATCATTCATTGTGGATAAGTCTAGGTCAATTGGACAACTTGAAACTGGTGTATCCCAGAGACAGGTTGCAGCAAACTTCAGCGTTAGCCAGAGTGAGAGTATGATATTGAAATTGAAATAGAAATTTCGTGCGACAGGTGATATCGAAGAGAGAACAAGAAATGGGCCTTCCAAAGAAGACCACTCCGCAACAGGACAGATACTTAACCCTGAGTGCTTGCAGAAGACGATATCAATACCGTTATTGCAGAAATTGTTTTGAATTAAAGCTAATAAACTATCAGGAATAGGCTGCACGCAGCTCGTTTGAAGGCAAGAAGACCTGCTTGGAAGCCTGCATTGATGTACGTTCACAGGCAGGCCCGGTTGCGCTGGTATCGACAACACCACCAGTGGAAGAAGTGGAGGAACGTTATGTTCAGCGATGAAGCAAGGTATTTACTTGAAAAATGTCGACGGCAGAGTCATAGTATGGAGGCAGCGAGGAGAATGATTTTAACTTGCTGTATTGAAAGAGTTACATACAACGGTGGAAGCGTCATGATTTGGGCTGAGATTTCCATGACTGGAACGCAAAAAAAAAGACCGGTTGTGATTGAAGGAACCGCAACGTATTGTGATGACATCCTGCAGCCTGTCGCACTACCATATCTGCAGAATTTTGATCCAATACCATCTCCAAGATAACAATGCTGGATAATTTCTCATGTTTGTTTTGTTCACTGTCAAACTGTCTTTTCTCTTCGCGCCATAAGTCTACTGAAGTACCACATTGGATTGTGCCGTTGCACCCAGATGAAACCAATTATGCAAACGACTATACTACACTGTGAGCGACTTCTCTTGATGGCAACAATGATTATTTTTGAAACAAAAAGATAAATAGATCGATATTATTACATGCGTGTTTCAAAAGAATGTCATTGCCCTAACATCGTTTTGCTCACGGGAGACTTATGTGAAATTTAACATTCACCCATATTGCAAGGGCTCAAGATAGCAACTCCGGCACAAATCTGTGGGGAATCCGTAACAACATTTTTGGTATTCCGCACGTATTGTTCCTTAAAGCATAAATATTTCATGCTCATTACCTTTAGACAAAAGAAATGCAACCTCAAAACCGTATGCAATAGTGCTTTTCTGCACTCGTAGGAATATTTATTAAACTGACCATTTGTACCAACTAGCCAACAAAAGGTATCACATGAATTTCAGTGCAATTTTAAATAAATAAATTTTAAATAAATAAATTTCACACAACTTGAACCAAAATGAGCTGTTAACATTTTTAACTAGTCATGTCCCTCAAATAATAATATCAGTAGAGCCAAAGTTCAAGCCAAATACATGAGCAATTTGTTGTTGATAAACATTATCCTGAACCAAAATGAGCTGTTAAAATTTTTAACTTGTCACGTCCCTCAAATAATAATATATCTGTAGAGCCAAAGTTCAAGCCAAATACACATGAATAATTTGTTGATAAAAACTTTATCTAACCCTGTCTTTCAAATAACCTATTGTAAAGCCAAATTCACAGGCTCATGCAATTACAATTAAACAAAATTAGCTGACAAAAATTGTGTCTAGCCATCTTTCCATAAAATATTTTTCAAGCTAAAACTATAGCACTGTACTTAAAATTCACACCAATTCTGTCTGTCTAATTCAATGTGATTTTGGGATAAATTATTGACTTCCAAGACCTAATTTGCAAATGTTGAACCCAATTAGTGACACCTGAAGCTTCCAACTGTAAATATATGCTACAAGCAAGGATAGAGAATTTCATATTAGTAAATTTCAATAAGTTTGATGCGAATTCCATCTAGAAAAAACCTTTCTACAGCAAGGAGATAATTATTATTTAAATTGAGCCCGATGGAATTCCATCTAAAGCTCACTCCCTTTCCATAATTGTATTACAAAGCACAACTTTTGGGTGTGGGTGGGGAGGGAAAAAATATTTTTTTGTCAGTGCATGGAATCCCATCCGCTCCTACGAGATCGAAAAGCTTGTGAGGGTGCCTGAACAAAATGGATTCTAATAATCAAGAACCGCGACGCTGATTGGCTGAGCCGCAAAGCCCCAAACATGAATCGCCACACAATAAGCGCAATTAGCATCACAAAAGGGGAAAACTTTGTTCCGAACGCAGAATAACACGCGTCCCTACTAGCATAGTTACCCCACACCAATGGAACCCACAATTGGAAAGAATTCCCTCCAAAAGCAATTGAAATTTTTTCCACAGATCTGGCCATTTTCCTTGAACCATGGCCTCTGAAATACCACCAACCAAAACCACTGGCCATCTGTAAAAAACGGTAGATCGTCCCCTCCTAACCAAGTACGCTCTGAATAACTGAAATGCATTGAAATTCCTTAGAAAAATCATCCACATCTGCAAATCACTTTTAACTCCCGCTGAAATTTTAATCTTATGCCAAGGTTTTTTGACTCCACAAGTAAGGTCAATCAACGCCTAATAAAGCTCTGCCTGGTGTGAAACAGCTTTGACAGACAAATGATAATTACCCATAATTGACTGAATACATTCAAGAGAGATGCGATTGAGTTGATTGGCCTCTTGGACCTTAGCAATAATCGATCAATTTTACTTAATGGTATGAAATAACTTGGCGCTCTGATCAATTTCAAGACCTAAAAAGGTGATTTTTAAGTTGGGCCCACTGTCTTTTCTTGAGCTAACGGAACTCCTAAATCACTACAGACCTGCTTAAAAATACGAACAAGGCGACTGCATGAATGAACACTAGACTCATTTGCATTTCCATACAATGAAGAAGTCTCCATATAGTGGACACCCTGGTCATCCTTTGCTGCATCTTTTACTGCCATTCATGAAGTCAGAGGTCTCAAAGATGCGGCGAGCAGAGCCCCCATAGGTGAGAGCTTGTCAACAAAAATTTACCCCTAACATTAAATGCCTAACAAGTGAAAATCCCTGAGGAGTCACAGGTAACAATATAAAGGCGGACTCTATGTCCGCCTTAGCCATGAATGCACCCTTCCTACCCTATTACCAAAGATACAGCCTCGTCAATTGAATATGTCCGAACATAGACTTATCAAGACCATCATTAATGGACCCCCTTCTGGAAAGAAAGATGCTGAATTGACCTCATTTAACCCGGGAAAAAAAAAAAAAAAAAAAAAACAGACTTTGGAACAGACCATCGGTGACACAATAAGGTTTGAATAAGGTCTAACCTCAAAGTGTCCCTGCCATCCTGCCCGGACTAATTTCTTTTTCTAATTTTTCACTGGCTTTATCATGCATTTCACGAACCGACTTCAAATTGGGCGTCCCTTGCCAACGTTCCCCTAAATACCCAATTTAACACCCGTGGAAAAACCATCACTCAGCAGACCTGCCGCAGATTTATTAGGGTACTATCTAAAAGAGGAAAGTGAACGCAAGAATAATCGTGAGCGTCTTTAGAACAAAGGCAACAAGACCCCCCCCAAGCAATTAACACCATGCAATTTTTACTCTGGCTTACCTCCTTTCTTACAGTTTTGTGCACCATGTCCTGTATTTTCACACTTGGCACACTTTTTTCTAACCACACGCACCGCGTGAGCATCCTCACTTGTTGAAAGTCAAGCACAACCTTTGATTAACAGCTTTTTTCCAAAGGGGGGATTAACTGGCTGAAGCTACCACGACCTCTTCTTTTGACTGCCCTGGGCCCGAAACCCATGCGAATTTGACTGGGTTCCCCCAAACTGACGATGCCTTGACCAAATCCCTGTGGAACTGTGATCCCATATTGGCCCATAATTCACCATCAAGTAGGGACCACGACCTTTCTGGATGGTTGTCTGCTGTCTCATTCTCAATTTGTATATCTAGACCTCATCCCCACCCACCAAGCGTGAAGCCGTGCGAATAACATGCGCATACTCAAATTTTTGAACACGGTGGGATGCACCGCTCAATAGACTGAAGCAAAAACCAGAAAGGCAGAGGGCCAATTTGAATTGTTTTGTTCTCGTCTCGGCTTATTGTTGCCAACATCAACACCTTTTCTCGTCAACAGATAATTTCATTGTACTAGAATCATCACCCCTACTGACCTCAGTATCATCAAGCAATAATCCAAAATCAATATACTCCCCATTCACAATTTTCTCTTTATTGTACTGATAAAATCCCTCTGAAAGTGGACTGCAAATTGATGACAATTGATTTGTTGACAAATGCCGCAAACCCTGGATGTGGGAATTTGTTGGAAAGAAGACCCTTGAATTATTGGCTATTGGGTTATTGGATTGCTGACCTAATAACTGAAAATCTTGTATTAGTACAATAAGCTCCTTGCAATAAGCTGATGCTTGATCTGCGGCTGCACCTGGCCTGACTTTGGGCGACACAACACCACACCACCACCAAAGCTGATTGTAGTTCACGACTAGTCTACCGGCAATGTTCTGTTGATGTTGATTGGCCTTGTGAAGTTGACATTAGCGGCCATGCTCTGAAGTTGTTGATTGTTTTGGTGTCGGATCACACCACCGGCGATGTTTGTGTTGATTGGCTGGTTTAGACCTCCACAAAAACACATAAGAAACACCGCCAGCTTGGCCCTTTCACAAGGGATGAAGTGCCTGAGTTTTACTACTGTTTTTGCTGATTTGACATTGTTTACCTGCTGGCCTGGTGAAGACTGAACCTGACGCAAACTGTCGTAGAGCTTTGTGCTTGGATTTTGAGGTTGAGATTGTTGTTGTTGTTGTTGCACGATCTGATTCCCCGAATTTGCTGGATTCACGGACGATTTCCTTGGTTAGAACGGCCAGTTTTGAGAGGTATCATTGTGTTATATTTCCCGAGTGCGTTGATTACCTGGATATTCAATCCTGAACCTGACGCTACCGAACCCGGATCATTTGCCTCATTATTTCCTCTCGTTTTTTTTTATTCTCTTACCGCTCTACTAGCTTGCGATCTTGTTTCACGTTCATGTACAACAACATCACTAAATTCGCGCCTCCGTTGCGATCTCTTCTACCTCTTCCGCTCTACGATTTCCATGCATTGTCCCGAATATTGAATCCAAATTTCACAGAAAACGATTAAATATTCCTTGTTAATGAATACTAATTATGTTTCAAAATTCGTAGCAGCGTTTTCCAAGATTCTGTCACGCAAAAAAATTTTTTGTCAGCGCATGAATCCCATCCAGACTCCTACGAGATCGAAAAGCATTGTGAGGGTGGCCTGAACAAAATGGATTCTAAGATCAATGACCCGCGACGCTGATTGCTTAGCCGCAAAGCCCCAAAACATGAATCGCCACCAAAATAAGCAAGAAATTAGCATCACAAAAAGGAGGGAAACATTTGGAAAGCGGGAAGGAGAAAGACAACATTTCTTTGCAGTGGGTAAATGCGCTTTGTTTCGATTAACTTCAGAAAACGTAATCATGTGATAACAAAAACGTCACACTTACACACCTACTCATAATAGGACCGTATACGTGTACTATATCGTCGTGGTCACGACATAGTGTCGACTCTGATTTATTTGGCAATTCAACTTTCGCGTGTAATAGTTGATTCTGGTTGCATTTTTATGTACTCTTTAATTGCTCCCCAAAAATAAAAGGAAATTACATCTCCTAACCAAAATAGCCGGAGTCGAATAACACGCATGTATCAACCACGGGTTCACAAACAATCGAAGAAGTATTCGATAGCTTGCGTGTCCAAATATCTCAAAGCCCACACAGATAAATGCTAACGAATAGTATCGCTGGGACAAAGATTGTACTTCATATCAAAATCGATATAATATGGTCTATCAAGATTTAAGGCAGGCAATAGGTGAAATTTACCTTTCGATATGTCATGAGGATTGGTCATGTTATTTCACATTTTATTTTTTGTGTTTTAATTATGTTACTTATTGAAACCTACGGTCTGTGCGTCGTGAAAAGAATTATCCAAGTTTTGTAGTTTTGATACTTGTACAAATACCCCAAATTTATATTTTTTTTGGGGGGGGGGCATAGTGACATTAACCATCGTATTACCAAAGGGGCGGGATTTACCACCCAGGTAAACTTTCCCTCGGTTCGCTAAAAAAAACTTAAAAACTTTCGTTAAGGTCTTCCATATATTATTTCACATCCTTCTGCTAATTTGGCGAAACAAAATGAAGGTAGCACCCTCACCGGGGTTAGCGTCGAAGGTCGATTGGTGGTAGTGGTTCTACTACCTCTACTATACCCATATTGAAAAAATGCAGCATTCTGATTGGTCATTTACTGCCCATTATTCTGCAATAATGAGCCGCTAATACATTCCTTACATTTTATTTTACATTAATCAGCAGAAACAACCAAACACACATAATAAAGCATATTACTAAACTATCCAAACACACAAAATAGTTTTTTTGTTTAATAGAATAGAAATAAAGGTTGGGGGGGGGGGGGGGGGGGGGGTTTATCTTTATGGGGGCTCAGACTGTATTCTCGGACGGGAGAAATAAAATAATGGGCGCCATATTTAGTTTTTCCGATCTCGAGGACTTATTCGTCCTATAAATGATACTGCATTACCCTTTAGTTATTAGTTCATTTGTTTAATCATTTTGCACTCGATGGCTCTAAAGTATATGTGATTAAAAACTAGTCATTTTCCATATCATTTGGGGCCAAACCGCTGAAAATCCATTCCATCCTTTCCTTTTATGCAAAATTTCATTTTTTCATTTTTATACTCTGATGTGTGTCTGTGGAAATGACCAATTTTGCCAACTTGTTATCTTTGACGTCATTGTGACTCCAACTAGGTTCTGTTGGAAGGCAGTAGAAACTGTGGACCAATGCTATCAACGTATACCAACATCGAAATCATCTATGCTTTATAATAATGATTCTCGGTGTGTTTAACACCCACCCCTTAGTAAATAAGCCTGTTACAAAAATAGACTTGTAAACATATTGCGAAGGTTTGATTTTCTTTGATGTTAACTTTGTTATTCTGCAAACTAAATAAGTACTAATATATACATCATTTTAAAAAAATCGCCTTTCAGGAACAATTGACATTTTCTTTGTGAATGTGTTTGTATAAGCGTTAGTGCCCTCTAAATTGTTTAATTATGTTAGATTTTATGAGAATATTACCATTTAATTGTTAATTTCGTTTCAAGGTTGGTATATATTTTAAGCTTGTACATACTTTAAAAGATATGAACTAATATGTAATGAGAAATTTTTTTTTTTTTAAGAATAAAAACGAGAAATTAACCACTTTTATCCTCCAAATCTTTTGAGTTATGACACCTTCCAGTTACTTTTCAATATTTTCTCTGAGCCCAATTTTTGAACAGTTCTCGCCAATTTTATTGTGTGTTACAAACATTCATACATTTATTAAGTTTTATATAACATGCACGACAATGTTTGTGTTCCTTCTAACGTATTGATTCTTGAAATTATGTTTTTTTCTGCTACAATGAGTTAAAATATATTGGCGACCTAATTAAAGATATTCATTTTAAGGAGCCAAATTTGTACTAGTTTGTAAGTTTCTGAATTCGTTGGTCATCGGGCCAGTGCTCTATATTTTAAAACAACTATAATGCAACATTGAACCGTTCCCCCTTTAACCGCTTATGAAGTCGTTTGTATACAATTTGCACTGTTTGTACTAACACATGCATAGACATCGTCATCGTCGTCGTCTTCATCATCGATTAGACATCGTCATCGTCGTCTTCTTCATCATCATCATCACCATCATCATCATCATCATCATCATCAGCATCTCATCGATCAGTAGCATCATTGTCGTCGTCAGGCTCGATGTTGCCTTATTTCATCGTTAGTGCCACCATCATCACCGCCATTCGTTATTCTTATCATCGTTGCATCATCGGCATCATCATTTTAAAATAGTAAAAACCCGTAGCTATATATATCTCACTATACCAACATTAGAATCAACGGGTTTCATGCATGCTCGAAATACGTATTCGACTCCTTAGAAGGCAAACAGCGAATCAACATTTGGGGTTTTGACAACACTCGAGCCACATTCAGTGGCCATTTTTGAATAGAAAACAGAAACATTTGTTCTTCTTCTTTGTAATTTTATACTGTCGTCAGTTAGTAACCATTCATGTCTTTAACATATACACCACTTAAAATAGCCATTATCCTTTATTCAATTTATACACGCATTCATAAGTAACTCACTTTTCCCCACGCCGTTTTCCTTCCTCAGACCTAAGCATTTTGCTGATTCGACAGTATGCAGAACCCATGACTATATTTAGATCCCAAACCCACCTAAAACCGTTTATTTTACGGTTCGTAAGCTGTCTGGAAATTTATCTGCCATACACTTTAGTTGTTCGTAGCGCAGCTTAGGTGTTTGCGTGGGTGAAGGTGGTTGTAATCACACTATTTAGCACCTCTCATCGAGCCACATTTTAATCATATTAAAGTGCAAGAAGCACGCTTAAACTTAATATATCTCGTGCAACTATGATTCCATGAAAGGACATCCCTTTCGAGCAGTAGTTTTCATGATTGACAAGTACTAACCTAAATTGGTTTCTTTTCGATAGAGCGAGAAAGCCAAAGTTGCTAACACTTTGATTGGTCGTTAACGGTGCATAATAATCGAGGTAAAAATGGATTCTTTTCAGGGTTTTTATGTTTCATAATCCATTAAAATATCTACATATCAGTATAAGAAGGTAATCGTACCTTCGAGTTAATTATGAATATAATACAAAACGTTCTTGTCATATTATTTGAACAAAAAACCTTGTAGACGTGTATCATTTGCAAAGTATTTAATCTTAAAATCCAGTGTTGTACCTATGCGAAGTCAGCAACATACATGAAAAGCGTTATCTGATCCTTACTTCAGCTCCTATTTTTTTCCTGACAGCCTGCATCCGACTGTTCACTTTCCAAATGAGACCTACAAGCTAATTACTCTTTACTATAAGGATAATAAAATAATTCATTGAAATACTTTAAGAATGATAAAAACTGAGTATTTAGGCAATTATCTTTGATCTAGATTCAAAGGAATCATGAAGATTTCGCATGTTTGATTGTTAAGTGATAGCTTTTTTTAAAAAGTAAGCATTATGTGAAACGATTCAGTATGCTGATAAGACAAATAAAAATATGAATATCAATAACGTTATTCTACCCATCATAAGCTATCCTAAGCCGTAAAAGAAAGCGCTTTGGGCTGCTGAAAGAAATCTGGCACCATTTATGTTTTAAGTCTTACTTTACCGGGAAATCAATCTATTTACGTTTAAACAGTCATATTACAAAAGCTAAGTTTTACCCGTGAAACCAAAGCATTCAAGATGTGGTTATTGAACTTCCATAATCTATAGAATTCCTCACGTAATACACTATTGTAATATATTTATCTTTCCGTGAGATAGTGTGCAGCTGTTCCTTACGTTTGATCATATAAGTTAAAACACCACTGTCTGTGAAAAATGGCACTTGTTATATGTAAAAAAGTGATGTAGTTTGGTATACTGGTAATGTTTTCTCAAACTAAGTGGCATCTGGACAGTAAATAAAATACTAAACTTCAGTGCTTTAGGCGCCTCAATTCGTGCATTGCTTAGCTGAAAGTTCGGATTCCAACAGAATCCGTATTCGCTATTATAGAATAGCCCCGAAATAGCTTTAAACATTCCTAGTACAAACTTGCTTAGCAGAATGCAATATTATCTCTTCAAAAGAGTTTTTCAATAACAAAGATGATTGTCACATTCGTCGCCCACATCACATACTCATACTGTCTTATCTGAACAAATGAGACGTTTTCGAGAAAATCGCCATTGAAATTCTATCAACCAGGCAGATTTTGTTTTATAATGAAATTAAACTTAAATTTACTTTTTAATTTTTCTTCTTTTTCGGTTTTTTTGTTTTTTTGTTTAAGTTTTAAAATTTAACCTGGCTGAGTTTTGAAAGTGCAATACTGTTATAGACCCAGTTAACATCCTACGTCCCTTCTTCTTCTTTTGTTGCCTCGAATCCATTCCTGCGAATCTTTATGGCCCATAGTATTAAAACTCCTAACAGATCCAATTGCCCAGTGAGCTCCAGCGTGTAACAGTCAGACCGACCTATTCAAGATACTAGACGCCCTACATTTTTACAAAAACATTGCTGTTAACTGTTCTATTCCCTGATAAAAAGTTATAAAGTCATAAGTCTGTAATGTGAAACGCAAAAAAAGTCGTATTTTTCACATACGACGCTAATTCCAACGTTATATTTATGGGGCGTCAGATAGATCTATATGTGAAACACGTCATATATTCACGCACGAGGCAGATACGAGCACTAGATTTGACATGTATGTTAAAGCGTATAAACAGCTTGTTTTACGAACAAGCGTTAATTATATACCTCCTATTGAATGAGTTTAAATTAACATAGACAGTATGTGAAATAGCGATCGCCCGTTTTGGAGCTTATGAATGAAATAACCTTATTAATATCTCACTAATCATGATGTCACTTTAAGTATTGTAACTTTGTGCATGATTAGACCATAACATTAATAAGTACATATGCAAAATATCTCAAAAAATCAAAAATGTCCAGATAAGACAGTATGTGATTGGGGACGATATCCACAGCTACATTTTAAAATAAGATTATAATATTAGTTTGAAGCTGAACTAAAAATTTACCTACTTCCTTTCCCATTTTAATATTAATGAGGGTTGGGCATTTAGCAAAAACAATAGTGTCCAAACTAACTTGGGCTATGTTTCGCATGATGATAAATACTTCTTTTCTGTGAGGAAAAGGGCCAAAGCCCAGTATGTTTGTTTTGGATCTCCGTGGTGTGGTAGATTAGTGCAATATACCAGGATCATTGATATTTTAAATTAGGTAACTACAAGAAGTTTTAAGTTTTGAACTGTCTGCTGTTTTCTTTCAAGCCAAAAGCGCTCATTTTATTTTTTATAAAAGCATCCATTTGGTGTTACAAAGTGGTTATGTATGACAGACAGAAATTTCTGAACTTCTGGACAAAGTTATCTCCAGGTCTCCTCCGAAAAAGGAACTTACTTTCTGAAATTAGATTCCCATGGATTATGTATCGTGGATTTATATCACTTTGCATGCGGTGGTGTTGGAGTCGGACATATTTTCGTTGAACTGTAAAGCTCCCTTTAATTATCGATTAGTCACACACGTAAAATGACACTTAAAGATAGCCTTACAAACTCAATAAGATTATACAATATATTCCACAAAATATTGCTGACCACAAATAAGTGGTTTTAAATTTAATCGAAACAAAAATTAATTTTATAACCCCCATAAAAATGACTTTAAAACATCTAGTCTACCATGCGCTATTTTAAAAAACGCGCCATGTATAACTTTATTGCGATACTGCCGGCACCTTTTCGTCAAACATGCCATAAGGACATAACATTATGACGCGTCCTGGTGAAGGTTTATGACGTTACCGTGCCGTCCGTATCGTATACACGTAATACATATCCCATATGCACTAGCGCAATTTTCAAATAGCACATGGTCATACATTTTTTTAATTATTTTTATGGTTAGTATAATTCCTTTTGTCCATGAAACCAGTCCGATATGTGTTCAATATTATTTTATGCGTATATTATATAAATTATTTCGTAGTTCAGGTTCTCCTTTAAGTAATATGTAACTTAACACTGATTGTATAAGAAGTCTTGTGCACTCCGTTGGGGGGGGTTACAGTTTGGGTAAGTTTTACACTCATTTTGCTTTTTTTTCTGCACCAATGAACAAATCTACACCATAGGTAATTTGAATATCAAATATAAACAAATATTATTTCACGTACTATAGGCCGATTCGCGTTGATACGTCGTCCCCCTGGATTTTTGTTAACCTATTCAATTAGTTCGAGAGGGGAAAATGAAAGCATTCCAATGCACTGCCACCCGATTATCTTGAGGAACACCCTCCGGTCATATAAGTCACTCACCTGCCACTAATACAATTTCATTCATGTTGGAAACGCACATAGTTGTTATTTACAGGCCTAACATTCCTCACAATAACAGTCATGATTAACAGAAGTCCAGGCCTGCACGGAATTTTTTCAACCTCCGCAGAATGGTAGGGGAAACATTCATATGAATCGGTATAGAAAAATTTTGAATCTTGACTGTTGAACTTTTCATTGAGAATTATGTTAACTTAACCCTCCTCTACCGCAAGGATGGTGATTGCCACACCGCGCGACCCGCCTCTTTTATTTACTCCACTTTCCTTTTTCCTTTCTCACTTTCCTTAAAGACAGTGATTCCAAACCGGAATAGTAAAAATTGAATTTGGCAGGAATAGCTAAGTGAAGGACATGTCCTGTATAGAATCTCATCATCAGTTTTTCCAAGAAACATAAGATTTATATTGGCGATTTTGAGTAACAATGGCAACTAGTTGAACAACATCTGATTGAGAAGCTTGCATGTGACCTTACACAACACCAACACAAGCAGTAGCAAACTTGTACCCATTGTGGTTATGTTCAGAAACTTTACTCTATTTACCCCATAAACCATATCTTAGCTACCAAGTTTTGAGTAATCCGATTGTAGGTGAAGCAACCTTTAAAAAATAGGTTTATCTGTGCACAATCAAACATTAACACTTAATCTGACTCATCTATTTGGTCTCCTTCACTTCGGGCAGCTGCTGTCTCCTATGTTATAACGGACGGCATGGATAAACCTCTTTCATTTTTTGAACAAAGTTGCCTTACTTCTTATTCTCTTGTGCGTACGGTTTTCGCAAAATTTATTACCTCACCGCACACACTGCAAACAAACAATTCCATATGTGAATCATTCCCGGGAGTCCTCAACTTTTTTCCTCCAAGAGATACATAATAATGGATCTATCTGCTTTTCATTTTTGTTTTTAGGCTTCAATAGTGAAAATCAAAACTGATCCAATTCGATATAACGATTATATTTTTGACCAAGCATTCCAGAAATAGCTGCTGAACTAGAATGTATTCCCAGTGCCATGATCAAGACTTTGGAAAATCATACTACAAAACTTGTAAGTAAATAGCTAGTTTCTAGGTATTGTTGTTAACAAAATGATGAGTCGCCAACGATCTGTCTTTCTTTCCCTCTTTCTTGCTCTTTTTCTTCTCGTGCTGCTATTGTAGTACACACGATAATTATTTTTACTCTACCTGTGTAATGATACACAAGAAAATTTTCGGGGTGCTTAGCCTACAAGTATGTTAACAATTAAATAGGTCACGTCCCGTTTGATATAGTCGATTGCCTGCAGTGATATGCGATTCGTGATTTAAACTCTATACCCAACAGGTTCAGTCCTACTATGGGGATTGTATGTCTATTGCTCATGATTTTGCTGATTTGCCGATTAAAGCGCTCTTCTTTTGTGTTTACCATGGCGCGGTCTCTTAATAAACTTCATTGTTGGCACCTACACCATTTGGTCTGATTAAATTTTATATACGAAAGTGTATGTACTTGTACCGAAAATTACCAAATCATTTTTTTTCGTCTTACTCTCTTAGATTAAATTACAATTTTCTGCATAAGATCCGAATAAAAATATTTGTTCTTACCGTCTTGGTTCTTTATTGCCTTTTTATTTCTCTTGCTTCGTGTTTGCCTTTTCCGTCTTTTTTAATTTCTCGGCATCTTCCTTATAATCGGGACTATGTCACGTGAGGTTCACACAAAAGATATCTTCTGGCGTCTTTCCATATTTTTGGGGTGGCTGTAATTGAGAATTTAAAATTGCAGTTTCTTTTAACTACAAATTTATCCTTGTCTACATTATAATTATGCTCCGGTACCCTCAAAGCAGGTCCCGAACTTCTGGTACGAACCCCATTCCCGACCCACAGCAATGTTTAAGTTAGTTTTTTTTATTTAAAACGTAATTATAAATAAAAAAAGAAAAATTAAAAAATTTAATATTTGAGAAATTTTCCATTTGAATTAGATCTTGCAGGTACCGATAGAACAGCCGACGTGCAACGAATGTGCTCTGCTAAATATCATTAATATATAAAAAGCATTTATACGAGTATCATTATGTTGAGGTAGCTTGTATTTTGTAGCGAGGGTATGATTATTCAAAAGTCGTTTGCCTACGGAATAGTGAACCAAACACGTCGTTGTAAACACTGTGTATAGCCTTAAAGGATTCGTTTGTAAATAAATAACCTACAATATAGACCGTATTCTATCCAATAATTACAGCTAGGGATGGATTCAAAAATCAACCGCCCACTGACCGTCGGCATCATTGCGGAAGAATCTTTTTTTTTCATTGCTTAGGCATGCAATAGAAACCATTTAAAGGTCCATGGCCCGATCGCTTATAGCCTCGTTCCCAGAAGCCCCAGATTTTACCGGAAGTGGTCAACATTTTGGTATGAGAAGAAAGCTACTATTTTTCTCATTTATCTTGTGAAATCTTAGAGCCAAAGGATATTTGGTTTGGAAGTTATGAGCGAAAATGTGCCCCATTTTGGTCGACCAATATTAATTTCACACAGTACTCTATGAGGCTTGCAAAATCACGTTTTCAGGAACGCGGTTGATTGGATACAAAAATACATGTATATAGTTACAGATCAATAAGAGGTTGTTGTCAATGTAGCCTTTGGCTTTGTGACAGGCCCATTGTATTATTCAGTGTGAATATAAGAAGCAATTGCATGTTTTCAATTAATGCTTACGGTAGTACTAGTGTCTAGCTTTCCCCTCATGTGAATTGATAGTGTAATTGAAACTAATTACTGGCGGAAGTAATTATTGGGCTTCTAGTCTGAGCTATTCTTATCCCTTAGGGTCAATAAAACCTGAATCTTCCTGATGTTATAAACACGGGTACTCTTGGTCACTTAAATGTCAAATAACTCATTTCAATGTCGTCAAACATAGCTCACCACATTGATATTTGAACACTGAATGCATGTTATCTTTACATGCTCGACAGAATGTGAAGTTATTACAAGATTATTTTGATGTCAATCTTCGTCATACCAAAGGGCACATCGATAGATTTTTGTCAAATTACTTGAAAGCATGTACAGTTGAGTGGATTAGAATTATCTTAGACTTTCTTTGTCAAGCATTCTGTGTAAAGACATGCACAAAGTAACATTTACGTGAAATACATAAGCTGTGAAAATAGATAACATTTTCGAAACGTCTCAAAAAGGCAAAGCGAGAGAGTTAACAAGATATATGTCCTTGCCTTAAATACACCCAAGACTGAAAATTCGACGTACAAGCAATGACGGAATAAGTGCGTAATAAGAAATGAAGTCCCACAAGTATACTGTAGTTTGTACATACACACAGTGACAGACAGACAACTTAACACTTTTCTTTTGTTAACATTAGACACACAAGTAGCAACGTTTGTCATTAGGCCATTTGTGACATTTGGGCCGTCCAGTTTGAATAAGTCAATATTCGTACAGTCTCAAAGCATTTAGGGTTTCTCATCAACTACGCCCATTTCTATATATATATATTACTATATTTTACTCTATATTCCAGGGATTTAAGAGTTAATCCTAAGGATTGTAGTTAGGGACTAATCAATGTTAGAATTTAAAATTAATCATTATTGCATTGACATTAAATCCTGATATTAGATTTCAATTAAAATTTATTATGACTGAATCTAAGGCAAATAGGATTTAATTTTAAATATATTTTGAATTGGTCCCTAGCTACAACCCTAAAGGATTTACAACTTTTAAATCCTGAGTGTACAGGGGCCAATCCATTTTAGATTTAAAAAAGTTATAGATTTAAAATTCTAATCTATAAGATTTAATTTTAAATCTAAAAATGGATTGGTCCATAATCACAATCATTGGGATTTATTTTAAATCCTTGTAATTTAGAATGTACTTACAATAGCTGAACCAATACTAGTAACATTTCAGTGGAGCAGTCAGCGGTCCAATAGATAATCTAAGGCAAGCTACTGACTTGAAGCGAACCAGGGGACTGAACGGCTAATATACCAAGGTGATTATGCAAAGAGCGATGTTTAAACGTTTAATACCAAGCACTTTTAGTATTAAAATAACTGAGACGACATCGAAAGTTGCCTAATATCCATTCAATTCTCAATATGGCTCTGACACCATCTGGATCAAATCGGAATAAATTTAGAACGGGACTCATCGCTATTATTAACATATTATTGTAGCTGCCACAAATTGTACAGTTCAAAATTCGACAAAGTTTGAAGCACCATTTTTTAAGCGCACAAGTTTTCAAACACTTCATGATGAAGTTCCTGCTCTAATAAAGCAATTTAAAACGTATACATTCGGCAATGTTGCAGCAGCAAAACAAAGACCCAAATATATCTCGCTCGTGTTCTCGTCACGTAGACGTGGCCAGAACGAGACCATACAATGCAGTAGTGTCGTAAAATGGTACAAGAATGCCCAATACCTTTTGCATGATGCAGTATTTCGATGCAGTACTTAGATGCGCCTTTCAAAGGTTCGAACAATAATTTAAATTTCAAACCTCTTGCGACCCGAATGCGTGTAGGTAACGTCACTTTTAGCTCCCTTTTGCGTACACAGGGATTTCTGTGATTTATTTGACCAATCTGGTACGCAATCGTAATGGATTGGATTTGAGCAGCATAATTTCTTTCCGCTGAATTGGAGCTCAAAATGGTTTTGTTCGTAATTGGAATGTATCGTTTATTTAACAATGCTTAGAAAAAGAAAGGTCACGCAATTCAAATTTGGAAGTCTATTGCCTGAATTGTAAAAGCCATGTTGAATAAAGTTTGACGTTAGCAAAATAGGAAAGCAAATCTCTGTACATAGTGGAAATCCTTTCCCGGGTTTCTTCTTAACATGTCTAGCATATGTGTTTAGGTTCGTTGTATAACTTCCTAGCGCTGTATAAACTTGAAAAGAAAAATCAATTTGAATGCAGTGTAGTTTCTATGTTTGTTAAACCAGAATTTGCAAACACACCCACAACATAGAGATATAATTAGTTTTTTCTATATCCAGTATGACTGATCATTGCAGAATTTGTCCTATACCCATAATAAAGAGGACTGTGTTTGAATGGAACTATTAGTTTCATATTTTACTAATATTTTATTGAAATGTCATATTACAAAGCTTTAGTCTCCTCTATCAGAATCTACCCATTTTGCATCCTGTAATAGTTTGCGCACCATACCTAAATGTTTAGTCCAATATTGTCCATGCACTGCCAAACAGATTGTCGATTTGAAACCACTTAAAACATGAGCAAAAATATAATTCCCTAGAGGCATGTGTTGGATGGTTGGGTTTCCTATCTAGTTAATGCCATCATTAGATCAAACTCAGTGTGTATATTGTACCTTATATATGCCCAGGAAGTATGAAATGTCTAATAATGATAGACAAGAAGCGCGTTGAGATCTGAGAAAAAGGGAAGAGACAACCATTGGGACTGTCCACGAGGGACATAGTCAAATCTACTGCCCGAGGTGATCTCGAGACCGAAAAATATATGATCTCGAGATCACCGAGAAGATTCGATATGTTGCTTCGCACAACATTAGGAAACACTCTCCTGAAAAATAAATCAGCTATGCAATGCTTTCACATGTGTTAACTCTCACCTGTGATGGGTAAGTCTAAATCAACCCCTGCAATGAAGAATGATTTGTTATAAACTAACTCCGTAATGGTTTTATTCACAGTTAGTCCCTTTGCATATATGCTCTTTGGCCGATCCGCCACCTTGTGGTTATAGAATCAATGGATAAGAGCACACAATGGTAAGGTATTAAGTGGATTTTAACACATATAGATGTCAAAATATCGTCTATGTACTATGATACTGATACAATATCCTTCTTGTGCATAAAACGTGTTTTTGTTGTTCGTCCTACGTCTTAGCAGGGAACAACAATCAATGGGAATTGACTGTGACTGTCTACCGATTCCCGAAAATCAATTTTCACGTTCATTCATCACACTCCGTTTGGAGCTTCCGCGGTTGGGAATATTCCCAGAGCTTCGACAGCTAAGAGACAAAACAAGGGCCCCATAATGCAGTGGGCACACAGTAACCAGGTATGCCATGTCCGATCACGTGGCAAATGGCATACCAGTATGGCAGGTGGCATTGGATAGCAGCAGATAGCGTATCAATAAATCGTCCAATGGCGGCACCTTGTGGTGTCACCAATTTGCTGAGTCACAGACAGAGGCCTGGTCTTAGTCAATCATTTGATAGCAAATTAAAGAAGTTTATAGTTTGTTGAAAATGAGCTTGTGTCTCTATGATATATACCAAGGAGAACGTATTACCGAATAGATTTTGTAATTGAGAAAGAGACACAACTGATAGTCTATCTAAAATGGAGATGTGGTGGCTCTGAAAAGGGCCGCTGTTTGGTGAGTAACACCACCAGTGGAGCACCAGTGGAACACGAGGACGAATGTTATGTTCAGCGATGAAGCAAGATTTTGCTTCGAAAAGGTCCGCGACAGATCAGAGTATGGAGACGGCGAGAAGAATGATTTAAAATTGATGTATTGAATACATACAAGCGTTTGGTTTGGGCCGGGATTTCCAAAACTGGAACTACAAGTAAGACCAGTTGTGTTTGAAGGAACACTTAATGCCGCTAAGTATCGTGATGAAATTCTGGAGCCTGTCGTACTACCACATCTGCAGAATCTTGAATCCAATACCATCCTTGTCGCTTGTCCGCACATGATAACTGATGACTTTCTTCAAACTTGTGAGGTAGAGGTAATGCAGTGGCGGTAAGCCCTAATCTTAACGCCATCGAACATTTATGGGAATAGTTAGGTCGCGCTGCCCGCAAAAGCGTGACCAGTGCGACGCCTTTGGCACAGCTGCGTCAAATAATGATAGAGGAATAGGACGTCATACCTGGGAAAGAGCATGGAAAGAGTGAGGAAACTTGTAAGCAGCAGGCAGTTTTAGCAGCATTCGTGGTTTTATTTAATTTTAATTTCTCACGCTTGTTTTGTTTATTGCCAAACCATCTTTTCGCTTCATGCCATAAGTCTACTAAAGTACGACAGTGGATTGTGCGTTTGCGCCCAGATATAATCAATTTTGCCAATGACTACACTGTGAGCGACTTCTCTTGATGACAACAATCATTATTTCAAAACAAAATAGAATCGAAATTATTAGATACATGATTCTACAGGATGTCATTGCTCGATTCAAATTGCCCTAAAACCGCTTTGCTCACTGGAGGCTTATTGCTGTGAAATTTAGCACTCACCCATTATTGCGAGGCCTCAAGATAGCAACTCCGGCACAAATCTGTGGGGAATCCGTAACAACATTTTTGGTATTCCGCACGTATTGTTCCTTAAAGCATAAATATTTCATGCTCATTAATGTGATTACAACCAACTTCACCCACGTAAACACCTACTCATAATAGGACTCATATACGATTATATTCCTATACCACCCACAACCGTGTACATCTATCCGAGACCACTTAAAAGTTCTGCCTATTTTACGGATCGAAAAGGTGTCTGGAAATTTTGGTGCCATACGCTTTAGTTTTTTTTTCCGTATTCGACATACGTAGGTGTTTGCGTGGGTGAAGGTGGTTGTAATCACACTAATTAGCATCCACTCATCGGGTCAAATTTAAAATGCAAGAAGCACGTCTAAACTTAATATATATCGGGCAATATGATTCCATTAAAGACATCCGTAGCAGTAATTTTCAATGATAAAAGCCAAAGTTGCTATTTCTTGATTGGTCGATTACGGTGCAATAATAATCGAGGTAAATGGTATTTTTTCAGTGTTTATGTTTCAAAATGCAATTAAAATGTCTACATATCAGTATAAGAAGGTAATCGTACCCACGTTAATTATGAATATAATACAAGTTCTTGTCATATGATTTGAACATAAAAACCTTGTAGACGTGTATCATTTGCAAAGTATTTTAAATATTAAAAATCCAGTGTTGTACCTATAGCGAAGTCAGCAACATACATGAAAAGCGTGATCTGATTACTTCAGCATATTTCTTTTCCTATCAGCTGCACCCCGACTGTTCAAATGAGACCTACAAGCAAATTACTCTTTACTATACGGGATAATAACATATTCATGGAAAATACTTTTAAGATGATAAGAACTGTGTATTAAGGCAATTATCTTTGATCTAGATTCAAAGGAATCATGAAAAGATTTCGCATGTTGATGTTAAGTGATAGCTTATTTAAAAAGTAAGCATTATGTGAAAAGATTTCAGAAGCTGATAAGACAAATAAAATATGAATATCATGACAGTTATTCTACCCATCATAGCCGTAAAAGAAAGCGTTTTGGGCTGCTAAAAGAAATTTTTTAAGTCTTACTTTACCGGAATCAATCAGATTTACGTGTAAACAGTCATTATTACTAAATGCATTAAGTTTTACCTGGTGAAACCAAAGCATTCAAGATGTGGTTATTGAACTTCCATAATCTATAGAATTCCTCACGTAATATACTATTGTATATATTTAGCTTTCCGTGAGATAGTGTGCAGCTGTTCCTTACGTTGATCATATAAGTTATACACCACTAATCTGTGAAAATGTGCTTGTTATATTAAAAAAGTGATGGAATTTCATGATTGACATGGTAGACTGGTATGTTTTCTCAAACTAAGTGCTATAGGCGCCTTCAATTCATGCATTGCTTAGCTGAAAGTTCGGATTAAAGAAATTCCTTATTAGGTAGAATACCCGAAATAGCTTAAATTTCCTATTACAAACTTGCTGATGCAGATGCCATATTTCCTTCAAATTAGTTTATTGCAATAACAGCGATAATTGCTCACATGAAAAGCTACATTGTCTAAAATAATTGAACTAATTAAACTAAATAATTTTCTTCCTTTCCCATTTTAATATTAATGAGTGAATTTAGCAAAAACAAATACCCAAATGGTGTCCAAACTAACTTGGACTATGTTTCGCATGATGATAAAATACTTCTTTTCTGTGAGGAAAAGGGCCAGTGGTTTGTTTTGGATCTCCGGTGTGGTAGATTAGTGAGATATACCAGGATCAACTAATATTTTAAATTAGATAATACAGGAGTTTTATAGCTGAACTGTCTGCTGTCTTCTTTCAAGCCAAAAGCGCTTCATTGTATTTTTTTTAATAAAAAGAATTCCAGTTTGTGGTCCTAAAAGTGGATATATATGACAGACAGAAATTTCTGAACTGCTGTACAAAGTTATCTCCAGGACTGGTCCTAAAAAGGAACTTAATTTATGAATAAGATTCCCATGGATTATATATCGTGGATTTATATAACTTTGCATGCGGCGGGGTTGGAGTCAGGACATATCGTCGTTGAACTGGGGAGCGCGTGTGGTAGCCGTGATATACATTCGGCTCGTGATACAAAGGTCGTGGGTTCGAGTCCCACGTTGCCAACGCATTGTGTCCTTGGGCAAGACACTTTATCTCCATTGCCTCTCTCCACCCAGGTGCTAAATGGGGAGCTGCTAGGGATATTGTCCATTGAGCGCCGCCCAAAGGTATGAGTATGCCTTGGGTATGTATGGCAGCTGACGTATTCCAAAGGTAGCGTAATATTGTAAAGCGCTTTGATACACGTGAAAGCGCTATATAAATGCTGCAATTATTATTATTATTACTGTAAAGCTTCCTTAATTCTGGATATAATCACAACATAAAAGTGGATACTTAAGTAAGATTTTAACTTAACACTGAAGTGTATAAGGTCTTGCGCACCCCCGTTGGGGTACAGTTGGGGGTAAATATTTACACTCATTTTGTTTATTTTTTCTGCACCAATGAAAAATCTACCAAGGTATTGACTATCAAATATAAAACAATGTTATTTCACGTACTAGAAGTTATGCTAACTTAACCGTCCTCTACGGAAAGGAAGGGGATTGCCACACCCGCCTTTAGAGGTTTTAGAATTATGCACATTCAACTTCTATCCCTCTTTCCCTTTGCATCTTAATCCTTTCCTCTCCCCTGTCTCTTTTATTTACTCACTTTCTCTTTTCCTTTTCTCACTTTCCTTAAAGACACTGTCAGTGATTCAACTGAAATAGTCAAAATAATTGACGTTTGCAGGAATAGCTAAAGGGAAAGATAATGTCGGTATAGATCCCATCAGTTACTTTTTCCAACTGAAGAAAAGGAAAACAAAGATACATAAGATTTAGATTTCTATTTGAGTAACATGCAACGAGTTAACCCAAAAACTTGATTGAGAAGCATGTGAACCATTACACAACAGCAAACACAGTTAGTATCAAAATTTCCCAATTGTGGTTAATTTATCGGATAATTTACTCTATTTTACCCCATTAACCATATTCCTTAGCTACCAAGATTTGAGTAAGGGACCAAATCAATACTCAACCGGCGGGCATTTTCGTTTCTTCCCGGTTCAGGAACGGCTATTCAAATCCCGCCCAACCTTCTGAATACTTTCATCCGATTAAGTAATTCAGCAAACTCAATTAATTAATTGAACCGCGCGGAACCGGGCAGAACCGGAAAACGCCCGCCAGTTGAGTATTGCATTCGTCCCTAATCGATTGTAGAGTAAAAGCAACTTTTAAATAGTTTTAGCTGTGCCAATCAACATTAACCACTTAAATCTGACTCGTCTATTTGGTCTCCTTCACTTCGGCAGGTGCTGTCTTCCTATGTTATAAAGGGACGGCATGGATAAAGCATCTTTCATTTTTGAACAAAGTTGCCTTACTTCTTATTTCTTGTGCGTACGGTTTTCGCAAAATTTATTACCTCACCGCACACACTGAAACAAACAATTCCATGATGTGAATCATTCCCGGGGAGTCCTCAACTTTTTTTCACTCCAAGAGATACATAATGGAATCTATCTGCATATCATTTGGTTTTAGGCTTCAATAGTAAAAGCTGAATCCAATTAGATATACAGATGGTATTTTGTTTGAAAAAAACAGCAATTCAGCGATAGCCGCTGACAAGCTTGAATAGATTCCATTGCAGACAAAATACTATGAAAACTACGTACAAAACTTGTATGTAAAATAGCTAGTTGCTTAATGTTGTTGACAAATGAATCAAATTTGTTAATGACCAAATTTAATGAGTCGCCAACGATATAAAATATCTGTCTTGCTCTTTCTCTTCTCGTGCTGCTTTTTGTAGTGCACAAGAGAATTTATTTTTACTCTACCTGCGTAGATGGTTACACGAGAGAAGTTACTGGGCTACTTCCACAATTACAGGTATGTAAACAAATAAATAGGATCACCATCTGTTTGTTATAGTCAATTGCTGCAGAGATATGCGATTCGTGATTTAAACTCGAATACCCAAACAAAGTTAGTCGACGATAGGGATTGCATGTCTATTGCTCATGATTTTGCTCTAAGCCGATAAAGCGCTTGCTGTGTTTACCAATGCGCGGTCTCCTTATATAATACATTGTTGTCAAACTACAACATGTGGTCATTAGGATTTTAACGAAGTAAGGTACGTACTGTACCATCATTTTCCATCTTACTATATTACATTAAATTAACATTGTCTGCAAAGATCCGGAACATAAATATTTGTTCTTCTGTCTGTGAGTCTCTTTATTTGCCTTATTTATTTTCTTGTTTGCCTTTTTTAATCTATCGGCATCTTAAAAATCTGGAATATTTGACGTGAGTTTCACACAAAAGATATCTTTTGGCGGCTTTCAATATTTTTGTGAAATTGAGAATAATACAATTGTGGTTTCTTTTAACTGAAAATTGTGTGCCATTAAATATGCTCCAAGCACCCTCAGAGCAGGTCCTGAACTTCTGGTCGTAAACCCATTTCCCTATCCATAGCAATTTTTAAATTAGTTTTTGCTGCTACCATAAACTTCACAAATGTAACATTTTCACATTGATTAAATTTATATTTTGAAGAAATGTTCCATTTGAATTAGATCCCTGCAGGTACCGATAGAACAGCCGACGTGCAACGAATGTGCTCTGCTAAAGATCATTAATATTGGAGAAGAAAAACGCTGGTGGGTAAGATTTTGTACGAGTATCATTGTGTATTTTATAGCGAGGGTATGATTATTCAAAAGTCGTTTGCCTACGGAACAGTGAACCAAACACGTCGTTGTAAACACTGTGCATAGCCTAAAAGGATTCGTTTGTAAATAAATAACCTACAATATAGACCGCATTCTATTCAATAATTACAGCGACCGTCGGCGTCATGGCGGCAGAATCCTTTTTTTTTTCATTGCTTAAGCCAATAGAAACCAATTTTAAAGGTCCAAGGCCCGATCGCTAATAGCCTCGTCCCCAGAAGCCACAGATTTTACCGGAAGTGGTCAGCATTTCAGTATCAGAAGAAAGCTTATCCTGTGAAATCTTAGAGCCAAAGGATATTTGGTTTGGAAGTTATGAGCGAAAATGTGCCCCATTTTGGTCGACCACACAGCTGTTTTAAAGTCTCATTTATTATGACAAAACGAGAATAAAACAGAAAATATCAACAGCGACACACTTTGACAACTAATTTGGAGTATTTATTGCACTAACTACATCCTCTGTAAATTTGATGAAATTTCATTGCGGGCAAATATGATTTTTCATAAAAATCCAGTTTTACACGTCTTTCTATGGGAAATAGGCATATAGAGGGCGCTCTAACATACAAATTATGACCTTTGGAGGCCTATATGGCAAGATTCCCGCAAAGGATTTTTCTGATTTTTGCGGAGGTTATAGGTCTTGCATGTCCCTACTTATATCAGTTGTCAAAATTGCGTCGCCATTGCTTAAAATTGCTCTAAAAATAAAAGAGACAAATTGCATGGGGTCAAACAGATGTAACCTATATTAATTTCTCAAGAAAACACACGCCAGAGTTGTTTCTCACGGCATGCACCTTGTTTGACCGGTCTATGACCTTTGTGGTATTATTATCAATGAGTACGAGTCTATGATATTCATGTGATAGACATATTTGTTGATTAAAGTTACGGCAAACTTAAAGGTTAGCCTACAGATAACCTGGATGTCTTTAGCCTCTTATTAATGTCCATATCTGATTTTGGGTATGTTATTTTTATGTGTAATATATATCTCTATTCTTCCAATGCCCTAGACTATCATTTGCGAGCAAATTGAAGAAATTTAATATTTTCTGAAAATGTACCAGTGCCGCTTTAACCGAATGGGGTGGAACAGGCGAGCAACCCTTCCAGTTATCCTACAATATAGACCATATTATATTCAACAATTGTTAAGGATGGCGTCATACCTCAACCGCCAGATGACCTCCGGTTGAACCGTATTACATTGTTAAAACAATAGAAACTAGTTCCAACCGAAACGAACCAGGCTTAACTGGCGATTAATCCTTAAGAGGGCCATTCTTCAAAAGTTAAATTTTGATAAAAAAATGAAGTTAATGGTTTTGCCAATTTTTTACATTATCACGTTAACCAGCCTTCCAAGTTTCCTGCATGATATTTCTAAACAATATGTTCAACTCAAACACCCTCATTTGCATAAGATTATTACACCATTTTGCTTCTTTAGTTTGATATTGAATAGTTATTAAATTTTGTTTGAAAAACTGCCTAAAGTATTGCGTGGACTTCAATTTTCAAAATTATGTTGAATAAATTACAAATTTATAGGAAATAGACAAGTTATTAACAAAGAATTTTAATTGACTTTGATATATCACACACGTGACCAAAAAGACAAAGAAGTTTTTATTACTAGAAAACCACTGTCTCTATTTCATGTTGTTATATTGGCCTCTTTTTTGATTAAAATATTATTTTCTCAATTTTATTTGAGAAAAGATTCTCACGGGAAAAGTACTTTGTTTATGATAAAAAAAATAGAGCAGGGGATTCCCCTAGTGTTGTATGTGCAATTAAGGTGCACCTGTGAGATAGATTGCACAAGGAGAAATGGGAATTCCCCCAAGATGTAAACTTAGAAACTGAGCCAACTTGTTTATGCTTTGAGATCAAAACATTGCAAAATATGGGGATTCCCCCATGGAGTTATATATGTGCAGTGATGTAATTCAGATGATGTAATTTATGTGAATTCCAATTGGTCAGCTAGTGCAAGGTTATGTTTGTGCATTATGCTGTGGTAATATCTATTTTAAGACTTGGGAACTTTGTGAACATGATGGTATAAAGCCGAGTGCAAGCAAGATGTTTAGCATTTGCCCGCAACCACCAGTAAACAAGTAGCTTAGAGTTATAGCTAGTTTTAATCGCCATGAGGAGCAGGCACAGCAGACTGCACTTGGTGCCGGATTTATGTATTTTCATTTCCACGTGAGCAAGGTGCTAATTATTCACTGCCGTTTTGAAGCCAAAAATGCTTGGGAGTTCAAAATATGGATTACAAATTGTGGACAGATAGAGATCGTGGTGATTATCTGGACTGATATCTGCGGATATTGGTGTCGTCGAGGACTTATTTAACCTTTTCGTCTTGAATGCGGGGACCAAAAGTTATCTTCAGGATGAGAGATTCCCCATGGCATATGATCTGAGGATATTAAGTGTGACGTTTGCACGCTGTCATTTTGAAGGTCTCCGCTGTGAGGACATATCATCGTGAAAACTGCAACGCTTCTGGTGGACAATAGTGGACATTCTTTGGACAATAAGTATCCTACCTTATAAATTGGTGGTTTGTAATTTAATATATGTAATATTGTTTTGGACATGCCAAATTCTTGAAACCAAAACCAATTAAAAATCATTAAATCTGGTTATTTTGTAAATTCAGATATTTGTTTGACGTCTACGAGACGTCTAACAATGTCAAAGCCAGTTTCTTATGTACATTCCGTTATAAAAATAAATGGTTTAGATCTTTCTTCTTTCAAAATTTATTGATGTGTGCTAGTACTGTACGGCATCACCATTTCATTATTTGAAGGATATCATGTGTTTGCATTGGAATTGTGGTGATAAATACATGATAGTTTGCTTCGCTTGTACAAACATGCAGATTGGCCAACCAGTATGTGATTAGTGTCCCTGGTACGTAAATACAGATATGGGACACTATGACTACCCATATGAGAAATCATCATTAAGCTTACCGAAGATTTCGACTGTGAGTCCGACTCGAACGCAAGTATGTATATATATTATATATCTATATATATATTGAGATATAATCTTATATATATATATAACTCATAGTTACAAACAGAATTATTTACAGGTGATATCTTTGGGAATTATAAGAGTGCTCAATCCCATGAAATGTGAGAGCGTAAAAATATAAATTACAAAGTATATACCTCGGAAAGGGCAACCGTTACTCTGAGTTTAACGGTATACCATCACTTACGATCACTGGATAAAAAAACCGATCTTCAGACGGGTCTGAAGATAGGTAACCCAGTGATCGTAAGTGAGGGGTATACCGTGAAAAACTCAGAGTAACGGTTGCCTGTCCAGAGGTCTAGACTTTGTAATCTTATATTATATATATAATATGATTTTTATATATATATATAATATATATATATATATAAATTATATTATAGATATTCGCTTAGGGCGAACTTCCTTTTGTATGTACAGTGGACCATTGACGTTAGGGCGAAATTTTTTTTAATATGAGATTATTAATAGAACACTTGTTTCTTGTCTGCTATTGTACTTAATAGTTCGTTTCGTGGTTAAAGAGATTAAATTTGGCCTACAATTAATTAGCGAATTTTTCATGGAGAAATAAATTACATCTCTTATTCATCATTAGAGTGCGGCTTGCATTTGGCATGATTCCACTAAGTATTGAGGCACTCTCTGCACATCACGCGATCTAGTTTACTTTGTGTGATATTATAATATTATATAGATTATAGTAATAGAATATATATATATATATATTATATATATAGGAATGACATGCAAGAGATAAGTGGAAACTTTGGCAAATTAAGTATGAGTTTGAATAGCGTTAACACAACAATATGTCTTTTCTGTGAATTCTAAATGTTAAATACACAAAAAATCTCAAAAACATAAAAATTAGTCAGCTTATTATAAAATAACATTATTGTTTTGTTTAGTAGGAACAGGGGCATATTGATTGAAATAAACAAATCGTTTTATCGGTCAAGCGACGAGCCATTTTAGGGCTCGCAGATCATACATTGTTTTTAAAGGTCGGTGACCCAATCATGGGGAAATTTTGTGTTGTTGATGTTTTCTCCCGCAAAGCAAAGAACCAGTGAGTTGAGCTAGTCGACCACATTTCGGGAGGTGTTTTTTTTTTTTTGTTGTTGTTCATACATCAAAAGGAAACAGGCTTTAAAATTTCCACAGGGGTAATTTGACCTTAGCATTGGATCCCTCGGCGTTAGGTCAGAGCAAGTGGTCACCATTAACCAAGTTGCACGGAGACCAATATAATAAGGTTATTTTATGATATGCCCTTAAAAACAGTCGTCAAAGTAAGATGTCAGCATTGATTTTTGTATTGTGGTATAACAATTAGAATACCATAAATGTGTGAAACAACGTCATATACATTTGGCAAGAAGTACATTTTGAAGGTATGTTACCAAGAGAGCATTAATTTAACCATTGACCTAGGTCGCCATAGAAGACTTAATATTTACTTTTTGAGTCTTTGTCGAACGTTTGACCCCACGATTTTTTACTCCACATGACATTGACTCACACCAGAGCAGTGCTCAGAAGCTCCAAAATCCGAAGGTAGCGGGAGTGAAGTGACATGGTTTTAGTTCAGATCCAAGATCGATGATTTAATTTTTTTCGCCAACAACCGAAAACTCCCTTCACACACTACTGAAGTATTCACTCTGAAAAGATTTTTAGATTATATCGTCGGGTGTTGTGTCATTTACATAGTTGACGGAGATTAAACAAAAATAGAATTTTTGTTTCTGAGAAAATCGGATTTGAAAAATCGCGAACTCTAGAGGGTTCCGTACACATCCCCACATACGATGTAAACAATCAAATCCGATTTAGAAAACGAAATTAACAAATGGAAATTTATTTTAGCTAATATTCCTTCATTCTTAATGATAAAATGGGCGCGTATTCATTGGAAAAGTTAAACCATTACATCCGTCCACCAAAAAATGACGCAAATCGGCGATTATGTTCATGAATAGTGACGGATGTTGAGTTTCCTTACTAAAGCGTTTATTAAGGGATCCGTCTATGGAAAACATCAATCGGAGTTTTCTGAACATCGTCAAACAACGTCAGTCGTCATCGCTAATCTGTTCAATTTGGTTTATTAAATAATGAAGGATGTGATGTGGATTGCTGCGATTCACCGCTGTGAACTGTAAAATAATACAAAGTTATACTATATCGATATTTATAAATAATTACATATTTTGCTTGTGTCAGTTATTAAATTTAGGGGTATGAGACCTATACTTTTAGAATTTTTTCATGATTGGTTATTTGTAAAAGCTATATTTTGGTTTAGTTCAATTGGTCTCAGAAACTATTGTGATCCTGATGTAAAAGTCCCAATTTAACATGAATGCTTAATAGCATACTTCAATTAGTGTATATATAATAAGGCATACTTGAAGCATGAAAGCAGCACTGCTGTAGGTGGTAACATATAATTTCGACATATTTTAAAGCGTAAGACTTAGCTAGTGCCTTGACATCCTCACAAATTCAAATTTACGTTTGTGTAAAAAAATAATTTCAAAAAATTCAAAAACAAATGATATAAAAAAAATAGTCGCTAATTAATATGCATAAGCTCCACAGGTCCCCCCATGGGAATAAATTCGGAAAACAAGCAATGTCAAGCACAAGATTCATCATAAACACAACTCCAGCAAGTTTATGGAAAATATTGTAAAAAAAAATCACAGGAGTGTGCCAAAAATCGTACTTAAATGATACACGAAAATTCGAGAAAATGGTAAAAAACATGTAGAAAAACATATATACACCATATTATATATACGTCACTCTAATAAATGAAGCTATACTGCACATGAAAACAACGGTTGATGCCATGGCATTGACTCTGTAGCTTGAACCGCATTTTTTAGCAACGTTTCTCCATTTTCTTTCATAAAAATATTCTAAAGTATAATCCACCTGTATAGCCCGGGGCTAAAAGCCAAACCCCTAAAACTCCTTTCTTATTGTGCAGACTCATGGCTAGACCTTTTCGTAAATATTGTAACATAGTGTACATATTGGTACGAGGTATAGGTAATGACAAAACGAAATAACAGGACTTTTCATTAAAATCGAAGATGCTTTTGGTTCAGTCTACCCCGATTTAATTAGCCACTCTCGTTCTAGATTTAATTACCCCAAATTATTAAATCATTTATTGAAAATTATGCAAGATTATGGAAATCCGCCCTTTCCGATTATTTTCTTAGCCCTGTTTTTTTAGGGGGGGTCGGCACAGTCACGTTCCTGGCTTCTTTCCAGGGCTCTTTTAAGAATATGTTATTATGGTTTTTGTGCCAAAACTAGCATTTATTTGGTAAAAAATAAAAATGCACATTTGACAGAAATATTTGGGATATTTCTTTAATTATTGCACACCTTTTTAAAAACCATCGCTTTACCAGAGATAAAACGGTATTTCTATGTAACCAGTTTTCCCGGTTGAGAGCAAGAAAGTCGTATCTACCAGTTACGACTTTGTTGTGTGCTACTTTTCATAATATATTCAAAAACTCAATTTCGCAAAGTATGACTTTGTTGCAATCAAATGACTATATTCATAAATATCTTGCTACTCTTGTTACAAGTTGGAAAACACATCCAAGTATTCTTGAAAACATATGACATTCTAAGGACTTGAAAACATAAAAAGTGAAGTACTTACCAGTGAAATTCCGTTAGAGACTCAATATTTTTTTTCTTAATATTGAAACAAAGAAATCATTAAAATTGAAAATTAGCCAAATTGTTTGTGCGGAATTTTGTATTTGAAGAGCAAATAAAAACGCCCTGTTTTCTAAACAACGCTCTTAAAACAATAAAATGTATTTAATTTCATGTGCACGCAGAAAGGTGGTAATACTTATATTTAAAAATTAAATTTTGAATTTCTGTATAGATGTCCGTTTTCTGGACAGTTTTGCCTTTTGTTCGCCTCTCCATGTTGTTCTGTATCAGTTTTATACTGTACACATATTATGTTAGCTGGTATAGCCAGCTAACATATTGTGGTTGTAAATTTCTTCTTCTTTCTGGCAAACGCTCCTTTTCCAAGGGAGGCACTCACATATGAAGTGGAACACAGGTGGAAGGCTGGCACTTTCGAACTCAGGGGAAATCAGTGACAGCTAGTACCACATGCAAAACTTGTGGTCTTTGGGTGAAGAGCCAAATTGACCATAATAGGGTTTTTGTGGGTGAAAAATTTGCAGTATTTCTGAACAATGGTGTCCTTGAGTGAAAATAGGCGTGCCCCCGGGCCAAACTCATTAAATTCTACCAATGCTATCTAGTGCTAAACGCATTGCCGATTTCTTCCAAATTTGGTCAGAAAACCACGACCACATGCCAACATCACTGGGTGTTACAGTTTTTGGGATCCATGTACCAGGTATGCCGATTAAAGGGGCATTCTCTGAAACTTTTATGAATTCCTTCTTATCATACACTCAAAGAGCTGTCTTGCAGTCGCTCTCAAGATCCAACAGTTACATGTTCACCGAATTAGGCCCAAATGCTACATTATCAAATTAAGGGGCATTCCTTGCAAATCTATTAAATCCTTCTTCTCCGCGCAATTTAAAGGCTATCATCAACGAGATTCGTTCACAGGATCTCCTAGTATAGAGGCTGCATCTGGGTGTTTTCCAGATTTTAACAAATACCACCAACAAAATTACCCATTACAGTATGGCATTCCTTAAAAAATCTATGAATCCATCTTCTCTCGCAACTTAAAGGCGTCATCACGGAATTCGCCTCCACAGGATCCCCTGGTAGGGCTTCATTAAATGGGTGTTCACAGATGGCCCATATGCCACAAGTAATAATTAAAGGGGCATTCCTTGAAAATCTTTGAATTCCTTCTTCTATCAAAATTAAAGGCTATCATACAACAAGACTGCTCACCGGATCCCGGTAGATAATGGGGTGTTTACAGATGGAACCAGGTGTCATGATTACACACAGGGCAATTATGATTTTGGTCAAATTTCAGGGAAAGGTTCGTTTTGATGTGGCGAACAACATGTTGGAGGTCGCCAGTCTGGGGTCAGAGGCCATCAACGGGTCAAATATAAGAAGAAATTTCTTTTGGTATGGAAAACACAAACAGAAAATCAAATTTTAAGATTAGAGGTTAACCAGAGGTCAAATAATGGAGCTGGGGTCAGTGGTCAATTATGAAACTTTTGAAAATCAATCCTTCCCGACACCATTTTGAGGTAAAGTTTGATCATGTTTACAGATATGGGTCAAAAGTCACCAGCTAACATTCGTGCTCGCTTCGAGCACAGTCTAGTTTAATTTGAAACTAAAAGTTTAAACTTGAGATGCCAAGCACACGGTGTGCCCTGACCTTCATTATATCTATTGAAACAATCAAGAAGAACTGGTAAATATTTCATTTTAAATTAAAAGTCAATAGCCTAATCGTATATGCTCTAGGGCTCAAACTAATAAGTTCCCCATTGCAATTTTAACTATGTTCGAAGATAGAATGAAACTCAGAATGTTGCGCCTGACGTCAATTCTACATTCTTCAGGCCAAACACGCCACACGCCGCAATGCCTGAAAGACAAGGCACAATAATCCGATTTTACTTCTGACGCTGCAAAATACCCGTTGATGCATGTAGTAGGCTTTTCTATACGAAATGTTCTTTTTGAATATTTTAGTTTTGGGGCGGTTGTCAGTGTTTACTACTACTTCATACTTTGGGCCAAAATTGATATTTCTTTATAGGTTTAAGAACATCACAAAGAATCACTTTCAACTTGCTGTGAAATTGACAGTGTCGTATTTCCAACTGAGGGCGCCATAACTTTGTGCCGGGGTCAAATGTCAAACTGATGACATTGTGCTTACCAATGTGTTCCTTTAGCCATAAGGATTCAGGAAACGTATAGTTTGCCCTATGCTTCCTTCAGGAGATATTAGCAAAAAGGTCAAAGGTGAATTTTTTGGTTCCAATGTCCTCATGTCTCTTTAACGCATCCGGATCTTGTTGGAGTTATCCTTGTATGAGATTCTTTATGTTGGTCTTTTCGTCTAATGTAAAGTCATCTGGAAATCTCCAAAGTTTGTGGGTAGCAACCGCAGTACCATCAACTTACAAAGTAAAATTTACCTTATTGTTTTATTTTATATATAGTTAGAGATTGCAATGAAAACATCAGAGTTGGCGATTGAAGTAGAAAATAATGAATAGATGCCTTATGATATAATTCAACTGGTGATGGTCCTGGACCATGATTTCGAGCACGAATCTCACACGTTTAAAGAATTATGCATAATGGTCCATGTATTCACCGTTTAATGTTATTTTCACAATGTTATTTTTGTTTAACCCTATCCCTACCAAATCTCACAAGAACTCAATGAGCTGAGGTGAGGAAAATGCACAATGTCCAAAAAGATGCGATGACGTCATCGTACCAACACTCATATGGGCACGAAATGGCTGGCCGGGCCAACGACTCCCTCGTGGCTTGCCATCCCTGCTCATGGGAATGGTGCGCCGGAGGCCCCGGGTTCAAATCCCGCCACGGACGTCCAGTCTTCTTTAGCTTCTATCCCTTTATAGCCCCGGAGCTAGCAGACATTTGTAACACATCTCAAGTACAAAAGGTTTGAGTGATTAAATATGTAGAGAGACTGACAGGGACCCCTGAAACATAATTCTTAAGTGTCACCAATGGTGCCTTAAGGAGAGGGGGTCAAGGCAAGGTTTGTACAGGGTCAAATTTTTAAATTGATCCAATCGTGCTGAAAAGTATACCATGTTATTTGTCTAGCCACAAGGATACAGGAAAGGTATAGTTTGTACTATCTACAATGTAAGGTTTAAGAGTTATAGACTAAAAACAGCAAAAATCAATAAAAAGGGTCAATTTCAGTTGTACATGGGTCAAATTTTTAAGTTGCTCTGATTTGGATAAAAAATGGTGCAAATTAGTTGTGGAGCTCATAGGATCAAAATAAGGAAAAGTTGTGAGTGTCTCAAATGCTTGCTTAAGAAAGTAGGGGGAACAAGGTCAAGCCCCATTGAATGCAATGTACATTGACCTTCTGTGCCCCCTACATCGGTAACTAAGTATTTTAGACAGTCAAAACTATTCCTTATTTTAATTCTATGAACTCCATCAATAATTTGCACCATTTTTTTTTTTATCAAAATCGAAGCAACTTTAAAATTTGAGCCCTGTACAACTGAAATTGACCCTTTTTATTGATTTTTGCTGTTTTAGCCTATAACGCTTAAACTTTACGTTGCAGATAACAAACTATACCTTTCCTGAATCCTTATGGTTAGAAAAAAACCGTGGTATCCTTTTCAACATGTTATTGGTCCCCCCCCCATTTTAAAAATTTGACCCCTGTACAAACTTTGTCTTGGCCCTCTCTCCTTAAGGCACCATTTGCTGCACTTAAGAATCACGTTTTCAGGTTCCTGTCCTTCAGTCTCAAACCGTTTGTACTTGAGATGTGTTACAAAAATCTGTTAGCTCCCGGGTTATTACCACTTCCCTTCCTCTCAGGCTAGAAACCAAAAGGCTGTTAGAGTTATATTAAATTAGCTTATTCGCCATTTGCTAAATCTGAGCACCGAGAAGTTGATTTATAGTTTGATTTGTACCCACAAAACCCCCAGATAAACTGATAGGATCAATATAAATTCCGAAACGTAGTCATTAATGTAATTATTTATACATTAAAAAACATGCAGTGATCTTACCTGTCATACCCGGTTTCTTGTGCAAAGTCGCCTTCCAAATCTGTGGGCAAAAGTCGGGATGGGACAATCCGTTTCTGATGGCCACCCGAGCTCAAACAGATGAATAATGGAGGAAAAACGTGGACCAAAGGAAAACAAGAGAAATCAGCAAATTCTCACTATCAAGGGCTTACAGCACGGTGGATTAAATTGCTTTGTGTTAACTTATTTCTTCAAAAGTATGGCACTGATGTTGGTCAGAAGGCGATTATAGCTCAAGCAATAATGACGAATTTTTATTCGTAATAGGCACCTCCTATCTCTGAAGTATCACTTGAAAGAAATCCCAATATAGCTTAATAGGGATGCAAAGAGATCATTAATGTGAAGATCGAAAGCATCAGAGAAGTAAAATTGTTATAAGCCAAAACCGGTACCATTAAAAAAAAGGAAAAGATATAAAAAAAAACACATATGCATATCTACCTAATCTAACGGGTGAGTGTTTTCTGATGGATACGGGAAATTCTCGGACACTTTGGATTTTTTAGAATGTATTGGGACATATATATTAACTGGGGCAAAGGAAGTGGGAATACACTTGGGGACCGAAAAGTCTCGTAAGTGTCTATTTCACAATCTGGAGCATAAATAAAGTAATCTTCAGTATTAAAAACAGTGGAATCTGATAAAATTCAGATTGGCGGGGGTTGTAAATGGCAACTTTATTTTGCTGTCTACCGTCAGAGGTTCATTATCTGCAGATCGCTATACAAAACTTACTTCGAATATTTTTTTACGTAATGCATGTTCATCGCTGAGTTTTGCCAAAATCCGTCATTTTTCTTTCGGACGGGGGGGAGGGTGGGTAAACTGGTGGGAGGGGGGGGGGGGGGGGGTTCGGGCGCGAAATGTCTATGTCTTCAGGAAACCCACAGAAAGAAGAAAAAGTTCAAAACCTGGCACACCTTGAAATGGAACCACCGATATGACCCACAACAACAAGAAAGCATGGACTACAATCCCATCCAACGTAGAAGTGCAGGAACCTGACGTTTATTAATGCAGACGATCTTGGAAGTAGCGCACAGGATGCAGAGATAAGATTCGAACCCGAAACCCCTATATCATGAGTCGGCTATCTAACCACAAGACAGCGAGGATTGGTGTGCCAGATTGCAATTTATCTTGATAACATTTCCGGAATAAATCGCTAGTCTATGGTGGTTCAGCTACAATATAATGAATAGCTCCGCTCTGGAACGGTTGCCACAACCATGCTACAGGAGCATGAGTGGTGTTCAAAATCTCACACTTGCAGTTAGCATGGGACCCCCTATCAAACGCTAAGGTAGGTAGTACTCTCAAATTGTGTGTCACTTTTTCAATAGGGGCCAATTAAGTTTACAGGGGTCAAAACTTTTAAAATTGCTAATTCAGGTTGAAATGTATTGCCTATTGTCCGTCTAGTCTATAAGGATAAAAAAAATGTATGTTTGGACAATATCTATGACCATTGGTTGGGTTTAGGGTAAAATGAATTGCGAAAAATGGTAAAAAAGGTCTCAGGAATTATTGCGGCCACGAGAAGCCAGATTTAGGGGTCTATTTTTTTTTTACAAACTACATATATTATAGAAGTAAGTACCAAATTTTTGCTGTATTCGGGAAAAACTACTAAGATGACGGCACTTGCCCTGTGGTACTCATGTGCAGAGTAGGCTTGCCCTGTATGGGAAAGATCAAACTCAAGCCAAAGAAGCTGATCCGCGGTAAATGCATCTGCGTTTATTACAGGATGTCTTCGCCCAACTCCAACGGGAAACTTATAGATCTAGGAATTGCTCCACCAGACATCGTCGTAGTGTAGCTCGCATGCAAGAGCGAAGCTGCCAAGTATATCCCTAATGTCCCTTAAACCTTTAAAACCCACCTTACACAAAATCACGCAGCGGACCCTGCCCTGCATCAGTGGGAAATTGTCCTAGATTGACAACAAAATTACAGCTACATCACTTTTTTGCGGGGATTGTCAGATTTTCCTCTAGGGATGTTAGGAATATTGTGAATAACCTATACCCGGACAGAGACCAGCTGCTAACCGCCTTAATCCAGAGTTTCTTAAACAAAAGTCCAACCCTTCGAAGCAGTATAAGGAGTAGGAGTCGCCTTGTGGAGAGAAAGGCTTGCTATACCAGCAAACTCTATGGTATTGAAGCTGGTGAGCATCTTCCACCGGAGTGACTCCTCTGGTCTGATCGGCCGATTGAGAACCAGAATCTGCGGATCTAAGGTTTCCTTACAGACGTGGGGCTACCTGAAAGCAGACCACGACACTACCTTGAGATTGTGGAGCAGCCCACAGACAATGGAACATCTCTTGGTCTGCCCACTGTTGGAGTAACAATGCACAGGACAAGGACCTTGCAGAATTTAGTGAAGCGCAAACATTGTACCCAACCTGACTCGATGATTTTAGACACTGTGTTGGATTACGATAAGAAGAAGAATTGAAAACCTGGTTTTCGGTGAGAATCCAAAGTTCTTCAAATCGAGCAACACAGTTTTTCAATCGAAAACCAGGATTCTCGATTTTATTATCTACGTGAAAAACAGGTTTGGACAGTTGAATAATTTAGCTTGCCGTAAGGGCGTACCTACTTGGCCTGTAAAAACATTGAATCAATACGTGATTAAATAAAATAGACTAATGATCAGGAATACGTAAAGCTGTAGGTTTCAGAATTTTTACAGGAATCTACTAAAATGATTAAGAAACATTTTTTTTTCATTTTCCACTTATTCCATTTTGCATTGTATCTTCGCGACAATTTTCCATGATTCTCTTTGGTAGCTATAAAACCCAGGCTTCTCCAATTATTGCTTTCTTACTTGGAATATCAGAGATAACATTGGAAACAGAATTCTTCATTGGCTGAAAGTGTTAAATAGGTTAGGATGTTGGCAATGTCATAGGGCCAATTTAAGCACAGCAAGCATGTCTTCTGTGAAAACTCCGTTTAGTGTAGAACTATTTGCGACAACAACGTCTGTGAGAGTTCGAGTTCTGTAAGTATGGTTTAAATGTAATTGTATTACCAATAAATTGAATACGTGACGTCACACCAAACCTTTGTGTTCACCGTTATTGTTTTAGTTTGAGTAATAATTGGGCTGTGTGCCTCCTTGAATACAGGCCTGTACTTGTCAGGAAACCGTTTCAGCCTTATGTTTAAAGAGACACTGGCACATTGAAAATAGTGCGCCATCACGATTTTCAAAATCGATAATTATGTGTGTAAAGCTTTTATATACAAAAGCCGCACCCGAAATGATAGACCCAACTTCGCTTCCTTAGGGTAACGGAACGATTTGTATTTAACGTCGCCCGGCGAGCGAAATTCAGCAGACGACGAAAATGGCGTGTAACACAGAACACGCACGCCGTATGCAGGTTTCCCAAGCTATGCCCACTGTTTGACCGGTCTATAACCTTTGGTTTTAATATCAGTGCTAAGTAGCCAAAAATGTTCATCGTAATATATACAATTTGTTATTAAGTGATGGAAAAACTTAACAGTTGGCCTACAAATTACATGGATATCTTATCCTCATATAATGTCCCTATATTTTGGGGTATGGTATTTTATGTGGTAAAATAATCTCGTTCTTCCATGGCCTGACATCATTTGAGAACACATTGAAGAAATTTCATATTGTGAAAATGTGCCCGTGACGCTTGAAACGGTAAATATCTTCACAAAATGTGTGAATCTATGTTAGATTTACCACTTCTCGAATATTGATGTACAATACTACTTTAATGGTAGGTGATATGAGGGAATAGAACGCGCCCTAACAAGATATTGCACAATGACATCTGTGAAAAGTGTACATCCTCCTAATTTTTTTTTAAGCGTCATGCCCTAATGTGCACTTAACCCGTCGGCGGAAGTTCTAAATTGGCACTATCGTTATGCTTGCCCGATTTCCTCTTGAACTGACTGAATGGAATATGATGTTTTTGGTGCCAAAAGACGTAAACATCGAGTAGAACACGTTTCTCTGGGCATAAATCAAATGTACTAATGTACCTATATTACTTTACTCGAGCCGTAGAAAATGCATTATCATTAGTTTGGGAACTTTTAGTCAAAAAAAACAAACGTTCCTATCAATTATGTTGGTTGGAATTTATCGGGCCGGAGAAGTTCCGGCATTTTTTTCCATCGAAGATAATATAAAAATCGGAAAGTAGTAGATAAAAGCTATCAACATTGCAAGTTACCCTAGCATATCAGAGCATATGTGCAGCAAGCAAATCATTGGCAGAATATCACAGTCATGCACAGAGTTGGGTGGTTGTCTCATGCAGCAGTGCAAAGTCCTCTGGTTCCCATTATTTAAGAATTAAGACGGAAAATGGTAGATGCCTACTAGGAAATTCGCCTACTAGGAAATTATACATTTCCTAAGCAGCTAGAAACAAAACGTTTGATTGGATGACAGCCCACCCATCACAGTGGATAACTTCTCAGTTCTTTGACACGTAATGGATGATCTGGCCCATGGTCTCGAGAGTACCATTATGTGTACAATGCCCAGATAACACAAGCGTTGATTTAAAACCTGTTTCCTCAGTTAGAGTTTGTAATCTCGGTGTAATGGGTATTTTTATTGAATTTCCACATTGATGAACAGCAATCATAACAAAGAAGTTTTAGGCTATTGAAATCCTTGTGACAACTGTAGTTGAGTGAAATACTTGTTCACCACTTGCTCTTTTATCAAGAAATAACTCAGCTCAGACTATATAAATTAAACAAAATGAAATATATATACACTTTCACGGATATTATTTTGTGAGTGAATGATGAACAGGGGACAGGCTTATTTCTTGGAAATTGGGGCAAATTGGCCAAAGTACAGTATGAAAGTAACCCGGGGGGGGGGGGGCACTCACCTATGAAATGGATATGGGTGTGAGGCTGGCGTTTCCAAACCCAGGTCATTCGGTGACAGGGACTGCATAGGCCTATGCAAAAAATAGGGGTCCTTGGGTGTATTTCAAAATTAAAGGTTGATACATGAGTATGGTGAGCCTGAAATATATATGTGCGTCTTAATTTAAATAATCTCTCTAATACAAGAGGGGTTTCCCTTTACACTAACATATTAAGTACTAACATCCTCGCTAAGCGATGCTTGTCTTTTTAAAAGACTATTCTTGTTTAAAGTGTTGAATTTTCTCCTTAGATACCTTTATCTGATTTGTGAATTAGAAGAAGCATCTTTCCGGTCAGAATCGTCACTTAATTATCTTGGAATCGATGTTCATATATCCTCCATGGTTGTTGTTTTAAACACCTTCTCGTCAAGAAAACTGGTCTATGTGTCGTGTGTTGTAAGGCAAGGCAATTGTAGACGGAATTCTCTAATGCGAACTTTAGAAAGAAACGAAATGTTAGCGTAACTACATTATACCCTTTCGTAACTGAATAAAGCACATGATACAGGCTATAGGTGTAACGTAATTATACAGAAATGTTAAACAATAACCACGCAATGACGTACTACAGAGGATCTTATGTCGCAAGCTATATAGCTATAAATGTTGACAACATGGAAACGTGATCTCTAATTAAGTTCTCTATATCAATATACAATCATGCATTTAGATATAACAATGTAATACAATAGAAGTTAAAAACTAAATGATTCGCATTTTGACGGAAAAAAACTCATAATGCATCTTTAAAATGCGACATGCCTATAATAATACGGAATTTGATCCGACTGTCAGTCTGTCATTAACACCAAAAGAGTCAACTTCTTTGATAGAAAGTTCCATTAAAACAATCCACTCTCATACTTGAGCCAGACCAAAGTAGCACGACATGTTCAATAAAAGTGTCACATGCAAATATTGACCTTACATCGCATCAGAAATGAATGTCAGTCAATCATTTCGTTAAGTAATTGTTGACTACTCTATACTACCTATTATTTCCAAAACGACAACCTAGGTGGCTGTTTGAAGCATACATTGGCTGTAGGCATTGTTTTATCATTATACGTGACATATTATTCAAGCAATGGTCGGTTGTAGTTCAAAAATGGTGACCAGAAAGAATATAATTATGTTCTGCATAACTTTGGCGTTAAAATATTTAGACTGTTAACCTTTCGATGACCCTGTCTTAGGACTATTATGGAAATATAAACAGAGATAGTTTGGCCAAAAATAATGCTTTACTGAATTCCGGGTCGAAAGAATCTTGCTAATGAAGTCAATGCATTTCAATTTGGACAGGATGTTTACTGAAGTTAAACACCCTTAAAGTACTCCGGATTAACAAATGTATTATTGGTTTATACTTTTTGTTTTCAAGACAATACTTTTCAGATTCAACACAGACCCGTTTTTAAAGACATTTGCCACAATAAAATGATGGTTGTACTTGAAATCGTATCTGTGGCGTCTCTATGGTTACTAGCATGGAACGTCGATAACATCTTGCAGGTGTTTGCTGGGTTTACATTTCAAAAAATACTTTCATTTGAGATTTTATGAACTTTTCAGAGGCGTTAGCCAACAATTACACCTTAATATGGTATAAAATAATATCTGTTAATTCCTTTTGTTAACAAGTTGTTGTAGCCAGTGTGACATGTTGTGGATTTTTTTTTTTCTGGATACACTGTAAAATCATTGACAGATTGACCTGTAAATAGATGTTTTATTTGACAGGATGTTATTGTCAAAATTAACGACGGTTGAATAATTTTGTAATTGCACATTTCGATCAGTATGTCAAGTTTCTGATGAAAAAAAATATTTTTAACAAGAGACAGAGGCTACATGTATATATTGACCTTATAGGGGGTTTTCAGTGAATGTCAATCACTCATCATTTCATAAAATGTTTAATAAATATTGTGCTTTAGCATTCCAAAAATGATCGCCGAAGAAATTGTGAGTTGTATCCCGCTCGTAGCACCACTTATATCCAATACATAGGCACTATATCGCACTAGGCTACGCATGAGTGACACTTGCGTTGTTGCGAACAATTCGTTTTGCAAATGGCAACGGTTTCAGAGTGTTGTTCACTAACATTGCGTTGTAAACTTCTCTATCTGTATTGATAATGCAAAATATGAAAGGTACTGTCAGATCTGAAGTTACAATTGGAACAACAGTCAAGCCCTGCTCTATGTTGACTAAAAAGATAGGTACAAGACTAGGGACTCTACATCATAGGACGTTCTAGTTTGTGACACCGGTGTAGAAGTTTTTATAGTCCGCTGGACTCATAGTCCACCTACCCAACGGTAAATATAGGGCACTCGATTCAGTCGACTCTTCACGAAACATTTGTTTCACGCTTTATTCCGTTGTCGTCTATGGACCCCGGTCTATGGCTCTCGGCGGACTATATCTACTTTCACACCGGACTCAAGTCTTGTACTTAGAGTTGCAGGATATTCCATATAAACATATTCAACAGCGCGCGATATCAAGTCTGATCAGTTGACACCGTAAAACCCCTTCAAATTATTTATTAGTTTCTCGTACCAGTGGCCTCTAAAAAGTGAGAAAGGAGGGCGTTTTTAAACAAAATGCATAAAGTGTGGTTGTTTTCAACAAATATTAATATTACCACCACCTTTCAGAATTGGTGAGGCCATTTTAATCCCATTAGCAGGATTAGATTGGATCAAAAATGGGTATTTTTACCTAATTATGCTATATACCAAGCACGTTGAACTAATTTTTGTAACGGACGATTTCCATCGAGATTCTCGACACCCGTCTTTGCCAAATGTCTTTATTCCCGCATTGCTATTGCCATTTCATTTAAAGTAGAGCTGGGTGTCTCTGAAATTGTTGATACAGGCACTATAATCGTTGGACGAGGGGCTTTGTGAGGATAATGTGCCAAATAAAATTGTAAGGATAAATTACCAAATGGCCAAATATCTCTCTCTAGAAGCCATAACCATAAGGGGTGAGGGAGGTCAGTGGAGTACGTTTCCCTGACAAACTGATACGCTGACACAATTTGGGTTATTTCTCCGTGTAATATCAAAACTTCAAAACTTCAATGAGGGATTATAGAGCTTCATTCAGTCAAGCATATGATCCATCATTGATGTCTTGACACTAGACTATAAATTAATGTAACATTACACGGAATAATGATCAGAATTCACTTGGCGGTACCAGACTTAATTTTCTGGGGGCGGTGCAAAGTGATCTCTTTGAGGGAAAGTGAAATTTGGGGGAAAACAACCCACAATTTGCAGAACTTTAACAAATAAAAAATGTTGGCTCAAAATCGTTGATATTTGGTGACTTTTGGCCCAAATCACCGATTTTTGCCAAATATCCGTAATATTTCTGTGGGGGGGGGGGGGGCAAAAAAAAGAAAAAAAAAAAAAAAAAAAATAGAGCTGGGTGTCTCTGAAATTGTTGATACAGGCACTATAATCGTTGGACGAGGGGCTTTGTGAGGATAATGTGCCAAATAAAATTGTAAGGATAAATTACCAAATGGCCAAATATCTCTCTCTAGAAGCCATAACCATAAGGGGTGAGGGAGGTCAGTGGAGTACGTTTCCATAAGTACACCCTGACAAACTGATACGCTGACACAATTTGGGTTATTTCTCCGTGTAATATCGCACTGAACTAGTCTAGTATCAAAACTTCAATGAGGGATTATAGAGCTTCATTCAGTCAAGCATATGATCCATCATTGATGTCTTGACACTAGACTATAAATTAATGTAACATTACACGGAATAATGATCAGAATTCACTTGGCGGTACCAGACTTAATTTTCTGGGGGCGGTGCAAAGTGATCTCTTTGAGGGAAAGTGAAATTTGGGGGAAAACAACCCACAATTTGCAGAACTTTAACAAATAAAAAATGTTGGCTCAAAATCGTTGATATTTGGTGACTTTTGGCCCAAATCACCGATTTTTGCCAAATATCCGTAATATTTCTGTGGGGGGGGGGCAAGAAAAAGTAATTGGAGGAAATTTCCACCCATGCCCCCTCGCGCCATCACTGCGAATGCAGCATCTTACACACAAAATTAACCGCGTGCTCCCACGAATTTTAAGTGTGTCAGCGTGATTCACCTTGCGGACGCACGGTTAGTAAATAATTGTATGTCTGTCCATGGATTAAGTCCAGTATCGTCATTATAAAGTCCTAAAGGATAGAGTCTGTGAAAATGTTTATCCGATTAAAAGGGAATTCATATAAACATTGTCTTTTAAAAATATACTGAATTCTCTACTGATAGAAAGACCGGTTGTAAGAAACTAAGTGTCCCCCATGAGAACGTGTCCGAGCTAACAGAAAATTACGGAATAAACCGTGACATTGTAGAGGAGACCACATTTGGGTAAGAGTGGGATGAAAACTGAATGACAACATGGTAATGATGCATTACAGACTCAATGGAGTACCACAATAGGCTATGGGTGGTAGGACACTAGTCACACGGGCACTGTAATATATGACACCGGTGTTTGTAATTGTAGAAGTAATTATGTCCGGCGTTACTATAGTCCGGGAAACAATGGTGAACAATAGGGCAATCGATTTCAGTTGACTCTTCACGACAACATTAGTTTCCGCTTTATTCCTTATCGTTATGGAGCGTAGGATGTGGCTCCGCCGGACTATATCGCTTTCACACCAGCACTTGCATACATCATCCCCAGTATCGTTGGAAAATAAAACTTGCGGTTTCATGGGAAGAAGCTGTAATGCATATTACAACACCGTATTCACTACTCTGCTGTGTTCGTGCGTGTAAGCCGTTGATTAATGGTCTTTAGGTTTCACGCCGATGTTACGAATCGCTTCATCGCGCGATGCCGCGATGAATTTTTACATCGCAATACCGCGCGATCAAAGTCATGTATACTCCGAACGATAATGCCTCCCATCTCGCGGAAGTTTTGAACACGGGTTGACTATACCTGCAACAGGTAGGATGCGGCGCTCAGGATAGAATCAGTGGGGGTAAAACAAAATATTGTATATACAACCGAAACATTCTTTACGATATCCTTAAAAATAATCAGGCCTAATGTGATCATACTACTCGACTTTTTTGCTCACATCCACAGCTTTTAGGAGTATTGTTGTGATTATCGGGTGATAGGGAGATTTTTAAGAGCATGTTCAGCTTGGTTGTCATGAGGTCATCGCCCGACCTGGTTCCTAGAACAGCCAATAAGGGTTAGTTGAGTTGTAGACTGATTCGGAGTCGCGTGTATCCATGATTACGGACGCTCCTAAGATCGCCGCTTTGAGTCTGGACGGATTGGAAAACAGTAGGGAGTTTTCACCCTACTGTTATTCGAAACTGGCTGCGATGAACTTGCAAAGTTGTGAATCTCTGTACACGCGAAACGACGGCTTAACCGTCCCCTCCGAAGGACGGGATGCTTTCACGATTCATTTGCACAATTCCAACATTGAAATCATTGAATCATTGGATTTCTTTCCATTTAAAAAACACAAAAGTAATACAACAACATGACAAACAAACAAAAGCACAGGAATTAATGGCGGAGTACCCCGGTGAAAGGCAAAATAAGGCACGAAAAGTAGTTACCCTTGGAACAAAAAAGACTACCACCATGAATGGGACCAAAAGGAAAAGGGACGACCAGAATAAAGACCAGGACATTGGACGGGCTCAAAAAAAAACGGAAAAACGGCAGTTTGTAATGCAAATAAATTAAGAAAAAGTGTACAATGATATTTTACTGGACTTTGGATGGATAAGGAACCGTTTAAGTGTATTACGAAATTTTTTAACAGTTTTGATTCCTCAACGATTTTGGGAGTGAGTTCAAAAGAATGGGGCCGCTGGATCGAATTCCATGGTCTTGAAAAGATTTTTTATTGTTGTTTATATTTAGGTATTGGCCATGAACCATGGAAGTTAGACGCGGTTTTTCCCCTTTAGCTGGTTTATAGCAATAGCTAGTATACATATCAATAACCAGAGTTAAGTACCCGATATACAACCCAGGAGCTCACATGGTTTTTGGGGTGTATTGTAGAATATTATAATAGGGTTTCCTTTAGCTGTTTGATTTAGAGTGTATCCGGTGCGCATGGCTACAGAGCCCATAGCTCTGTAGCCATGCGAGCGTATGTTCAAGGGTACTATGTTTGATAGAGATAATTTTGCGGGAAGTTTATGGAGGTTTGAGTTATGCATAGGGAACTTAACAGAAAGCATGATTGATGTGAACATTTATAGCAGTAACGATGAAAACAGTGGCAAAGGAAGTGGCCTGGGGCCTACTGAAGATAATTTAATCACAACTTACAAATGTACTGATTATTACACTGCGTAGGCCTAGGATTGCATGGCTTAGCATTATTAATTTACCATTTGATGGTTGTTACGACTATGGTGTTATGATTTAATGATAAGCCTGGGTATTGTCATGGTAGTATAGCCAATTAGAATTTGTGCACGACAGTGTGCATATCGCTTTGCCTAGACTCAGTTTTCAGACCCATATTTTCTAATATGGAAATGAGTATCACTGCCTATCTCCTACAAGTAGACAGGTCGCCAAAAAATTATTTCTACAATATCTGGTTGACAAGCCAATTTTTGAATAAAAAAGCACTCGTCAAAGAGTGAAAGAAATGCAAAGGTGTTTCATGGCACAAAAAAAAGCATGTTGTCATGCGTTGCGAGGACTCACATGGTGCAAAATTTTGCGGAACTACTACTGTGAACAGAAAAGAGGTAAGTTAATAACTTACTATCCACATCAACCAAGAAACTTAATGATATTTGAGGTGGGGTGGGACTCGTCTACCTTTGCCCTATAGGGCCCACTAAGATTTCTGAGTTTTGACATGACAATTTGAAAAATAAAGAAGCTAAAAAATCCCTCAACATATATAGCATCTTTAAACAGTGTGCATTCAATACAAACCAAATTAAAAGAGAGCTGAAAAATTCATCACCGGAAATCTGGATGAAACAAAGTGAGGGTGTCAAATTCGAATCAATGTTATCATGCAAGGTAAGTTTTGGCCTCCAAATTCACACATTTATTCCAAATGGTAACAAATCACCTACCATGAGATTACCCAAGGGACGCTTAGGAAGAACCCCGATTACAAAATCAGTTAAACAGTGGCTAATTGGATCAGGAAATGGATCGAGTTAGAAGCATGCGGTGCCAGGCCAGTTCTTTGCGTTGAGATGACCAGTCACATGTGATGGTGTCACGAGGCAGGTAAAGTAGGAAGAGTCTATTCGCACCGTGCCGGTGCGAATAAGCATGTTTTCCGGTAATTCGCCCCGTAGCGGTGTGAAATAAGAAACTTTTATTGTTAAATTTTAATTTTTAACTTTGTTATAAAATTGTAGAATTTTGTCTTGTAATTCGCACCATAGCGATAAAAAATAGAAATATTGCCGTGTTCACACCGTTCACCGCCGGCAGTTAGGTAGGCCCTATATAGTCTATATATAGCTTATAATTTATACATGTATATATATATCTACCAAAAAAACGTTTAACGTAAAAACCACCAGTTAAAAAGAGTACGAGCCGTATAAAGTAATAAATGTGATAGGGAAGCACCCAAGTTTACTCAAGTGCGTCTGCCCCATTGGCAAACTTGGTCCCATTTCTGCCATCCTATTTTTGTTGAGAACGTTGTGACACTTTCATGGTTAAGGAACCATAATAATTGAACCAAATTGTTGCTTCAATAAATCCAACTGCATTGTGTTGTTAAGGTTATATGGCAGTTGACTTAGTATTCCTAGTTCTTGTTTAAAGGCGTCTTCTGCTGACTGAATACTTATGAAATTTATAGTCTTAGTTGCGTTCTGTTCTTGCTTGATGTCTTGTGTTGGAGATGTATTCAATACGGAATAAAGCCCAATCTCCTTGTAACAATCAATTGTCTTCCAATGAAAAGGTGTTTCGACGGATCTGCCGTCGACGTTCTAGAAGGTATGTTGTGAGTTCTGTGATGAGTCCTAACTCCGTATGTTTCTGGGTATTGTTACCAGTCTTTCTGTGAGATACCTACAGAAGAAGGGTCTAAAAGACCATAGGAAGGGTCCCGCTGCTCTGGTTGTCTCACGCATGAAGAGGGGTTGTGTTTGAAACCCTGGCCCATTATTCATTAGCACCTCTAGCATGAAAACCTATAAATTATATTTGGGCTGTTTGGAGGTTGATTGTGGAAACTGATATTTTTCTTTTTGCAATTGTAGAGAAGTGGGACCAGTTTGCCAATGGGGCAGACGCACTTGAGTATACTTGGTGCTCTCTTTAACATTTATTAACTTTATAGTCTCGGACCCTTTTTAAAACTTGGTGGTTTTTTACGTTGACCGTTTTTTTGGTAGATTTCCTTTATTTTTTGTGAACATCAAATAGCTACAAATTTGGAGATTTTATATAAATTTATTATAGTTGGAAAATAAAACTTTTTGAGTTTTTTTTTTTTTGACATTAATATTTTCCTCAGGTTACCCTGAGATTTCAGATATTTAAGTTTATCGGCAATTTTCCACAAAAAAATTAAAAAGGGTATAAAATTGTGGAAGTGTGTATATTGGTCATTTGTCCACCTTTTTGGGATAATACACTGGTATTTTACATTTTAAACAGTTACTACTGCTTTGTATTTAGGAACACACGAACTTATTTATACCACCAGGACAGTGCAAATTCTAAGGAAATCCCGATGTTAATTTCTACGATAAGCTGATAAAAATAAAGATGCATCACTCAGAATTCCTTTACAAACGCGAATAGCGCATAAAGACCCCGGTGAAAAGTGCATCTCTGCAAATAATGAACATTATGTCTGAACAGGTAAAATTTACAAACCGAAGCAACGCATTAATTTCACAATAACCATAATTATTAGCCTTTGGCATAAAAATTCGAATTCAATTTATATGAATACCTGTCAAATCTTCGGGAAAAATGTACACGCAAAACCCGATCTAGCCAGAGGCCATAGTTTGTAATAATCTACACTTTTTGTAAACAGAATACACTCTAACATGGACTCACTACATTTGTGCATGGAATATGTTAACTATACTGACCTGTTCTCATTGTTACGAGGTTATTTACATGATATTAAACATGAAAATCTCAATAAAAATCAGTACTTTCAGTACGTGAAGTTCTACTTTATATCATAAATTCTCATCTATCTCAACTAAAAAGAAGATACACCAACTACCTTACTATATATCACACATTCATAATAAGTCCAAAATGGTAGGCTCGAACGGGACTCGAACCGACTGAACACCAATTAAAATCAATAATTTTAATTATCTTGACCAGTGGGACATCAAAGGTAGCTTAGAATAGTCGGGCGAATTGTATTTCCTTGAACATTCCCGCAATTTTCAAATAAATTTATATTATTAATCGCTCAGTTTTTCATATGGGGCTCTGCATAGGGGCTCGACAATGCCAATGAATTACATTGCGATTTG